>JAODAL010017089.1:0-78785 GCA_025379985.1 Phyllomedusa bahiana
CTGAGTTCGAAAAAAACCCTTTTTGGGGTTTTGGGGACCCCGTTTTTTTTTTGAAATTTCCTTGGGGAGGAAAAAAAATTAATTTTAATAATGCTAGGAAACCACGTTTTTCACCAAAGGTTTACTCTTTAGGGGTTTCAAATTTTTCATTTAAATCCCTTTTTTCGTCAGGTAAGCGGTTACGGCACAAAGTGCAACCTGCAAGTTTCAATGAGTTTTAAAGGGGGGGGGGGGTTTTTTACTGGATTTGGTCCTTTTGGGGATTGCTTTCGTCTTTCCATGCTGGGGCCTCAAGGGCCTTACCCAGAAAGGGACCCAGACAGGGAAATTCCCAAGACCATTTTTGGGGGTTGTTTTTTCAGGTCTTTTGGGCTTTTGCAAATTTTAAACGGGTTAAACTACAAAGGGGACCTAGTTTTGTACCTTTTTAAAGGTAAAAAGGGCTTTTATTTTATTCAGCAGAATCCTGTAGTGAGACAACCCCTTTAAAGATTGTGAATAACTTTGAAGCTTACTTTCTAGGTACTGTGTCACCTCTTACGAGGATTTGACTTCCATGCAAGATTTTCAATAATCCCAAGACTCTAGAATACCCTCAGTCTGCTCGCAGGTTGAATCTTCGGAAGCACAATGGACCATCTTCTTCTCACCCTTTAATTTAGTCCTCACTTATTGTCAAGCAAAGGAATATCCTGCGGATCCTGTGCATATCATTGAGCTTAGCTAAATTTGGCACTTCACATGTTTCCCCAAAGACCCTCCTTGGAGACCTTCCTATGTTTCACCAGATCTCTGTAACAAGGTGTTGTCATGGGCAGAGCTGTCTTAACGGGGTTTAACCACGATCTAATGTTGACGTGGGATCCTCCTAAAAGGGTATTTAATCATTTTTTCTAATATATGTGATTAAAAAAACTGAAGCCTGTGAGATCAACCCCCCTGACAAAGATGCCCTTGTTTCCGACAGTTTACATTAGACACGCCCGGGGCACTGCGGGAGCTGTTTGGGGCCGGCTTGCTTGTCTGATTTCTTATCTGTGACGGAACTTTTAAGGAGCTTGCAGGGGGATGGGGAGAAAAAGCGTGAATGAGCTTTTGTCTTTTTATAGAGATTTCCCCTGGTTGAATGATTTTTTTTTGAGTAAACATTGCAGGGCGCTCCCCGGCCCCTATGCTCACCCCCCCCGTCCTCCCCGACTCAGATGCTGAGTTAAACTTTTCTCCTGAGCAGATAAAAGTAAACTCACTTTTGGCAAAACCCCTTTTGCATTAAAGGACCCCCGGCAAAGCAATCACGGGGTCGCCCCAAAAACTTTACATCACCCAAGCTAGTAGGCAGGTCCCCCATTAGGCAGATGGATAAGCCACCAGTAGGTAAGTAGGGCTACTGATAGGTGAGGTCACAGGTACTGTAAGTAGGCAGGAAGGCCCCACATGGGTAGGTAGGTTTGCAAGTCCCCACGTAGGCCTATGTATGTAAGCAGTGCCCCCATTAGACAGATAGGTAAGCCATCAGTAGGTAGGTAGGACTATTGATAGACGAGGTCCCAGATACTGTAGATAGGCAGGAAGGCTCCAGATGGGTAAGTAGGTTTGCAGGTCCCCACATAAGTAGGAGCCTAGATAGGTAGTCAGGGCTCCATTAGGCAGCTAGGTGAGTCACCAGTAATTAGATAGGACTATTGATAGGTAAAGCCCCAAGTACTGAAGGTAGGCAGGAAAGGCCTCAGTTGGGTAGGTAGAAGGTCCCTACGTAGGTAGAAGCCTAGGTATGAAGACTAGTGGTCCCTTCAATTGTAATACAAAAAAATAGAACTCACCTGCAACCAAAAAGATGAATTGGTGGGGGCGGGAGACGATGGTACCAAACCAGGGATCCAGGACGTGTGCTCTGGATTCCCGGGACATACCTCTGACTGCCAGGAACCCCCTAAGCTCCTGAGGCCCATGGACAAATGCTTAGTGTGTCCAATAGATAAGACAGCCCTGGTTATGGGCACATGACTGACTGGTCATCCCAGAGTCAAGCACCCCAGAAAAAACTCCATTCTGGTTTCTACTGGCGGCCAGTTGATAATGGGACAACCAATGAAGAGGACATGGCGCCCGCTAAAGCATCGTGGCAGCTACCAACAGCTAATAAACAAGCAGTCCAACCCTCTGCAGTCTAGCACTGATGGGCTATGCTAGGGAGAGGCTATTAATGTATGAGTCTTTGGTAATACCTTTCAGCCCCCCCAAGGTCTGGAGCAAGAGGTTCAAAGGGGCCTTATGCCTCAACAGAATACATGAAGTTGAAGGGGTGGGTGGGGGAGCTGGTACATATTTTGTCCAAGAGTTTAAGGCTACTCCTAAGGCTAAAGTAGAACTTCCAGGCATGAATTGGTTAATCGAGAAGTATTTATTTAAGAAGAAAGGGAGCAATGTGAACCTATCTGGTTTCTGGTCTTCAAAAATGCTGCGGCTTTCGAGATCTGCCCCACAAACCACATGAAAGCAGCAGCATCAGGCGCAGCCGCACGGCCGCTCCAACGCCAGGAGCTGGATTGTTCCACTTAGAACTTCAAACCATCGAGCTCTTGATACGTGGCCACAAATTACATTTATTTTATTGGAAAAGTACTGCGCCCTGCTTGTGCTTAATGTCTCCCTCCTGTCTCCGCCGCTTGTGATGTTTCCTCGCTCTCAGCCGGTAGCTTTTGTTGTATTTATTAATTATCGGCGACAAAACCATAATGCAACAAAATGAAATTCCTGCTAATTCAAGTATCCGGCGCTTTAATTTACACCCAGCTTTCCAGAGAAGCAAATCTGCCGAGCTCTGCCTGAGCTTTGAAATTGCTGGAAAATCATAAGGATGATAATAGGTTTTAGGAAGAAGCTGGATACAGGGCCACCTTAAAGGGGTTGTCTCCCTACAAGGATTGCTGCTTTTTATATTAAAGATCTTGCAAAAACAAGTAACTTTGCAATATGTGTCCATTAATAGTGTCCTATCTATTCCTAGATATCTCCTCTTGTATGGGCTGCTCAGCTCCTCAGGTTGCTATAGCTACAGACCTGTTCAATCTCTCATGATAGGCTGCCAGCACTAGTTCCTATAGCTACAGACCTGTTCAATCTCTCATGATAGGCTGCCAGCACTGGTCGCTATAGCTACAGACCTGTTTGATCTCTCCTGATAGGCTGCCAGCGCTGGTCGCTATAGCTACAGACCTGTTCTCTCTCCTGATAGGCTGCCAGCACTGGTTGCTACAGCTACAGACCTGTTTTATCTCTCCTGATAGGCTGCTAGCACTGGCTGCTATAGCTACAGACCTGTTCAATCTCTCATGATAGACTGCCAGCACTGGTTGCTATAGCTACAGACCTGGCTTCTACTGTAGCCTAGTAGAAGCCAGTAAACATGCTCCTGAATACAAAATGAAACCAAGAAAACAGGACTGAGGTAAGCTGAATCAATATAGTGAGACAACCCCTTTAACAGCACTGTTGGGCCCGGAGCATAGCAGTGCAGTGGGCTCTGCCCAAATACATTGAGACTCTCGGTTCACATATTTTGATCAAAAGATGTTTAAGCTGCCCACGACTTTCAACGTGATCTCAAAATCGGGGAGTCCTTTTCCTATCTTTACCTCTCAATCGAGCCAAATTTAGGCCTCCACCGGGTCAAAACCCACCTCCATTATTCAGAGAGAAAAAATAAAAAACACCCAACCTGCAAAGCTGCCCTTCTTATGACAGCCTGTGAGAGTGGGCGGTTGCATACGTTTTTTCAGAAATGTTTTTGTGTGCAGAAACATACGTTATACTTGGTGTACATTGGTTTTAACCTATATGGAAGGAAGGGGTGCTTCCATTTTGGGTTTCTGTCCCGCCCCTCTCACAGGCTGTCATAAGAAGGGCAGCTTTGCAGGTTGGGTGTTTTTTATATTTTTTCTCTCTTTAATAATGGAGGTCGGTTGACCCAGGGGAGGGCCTGATTGGCTCGATTGAGAGGTAAAGATAGGATAGGACGCCCGATTTTGAGATCACGTTGAAAGTCGTGGGCAGCTTAAACATCTTTTGATCAAAATATGTGAACCGAGAGTCTCAAAGTTTTTTCATGTATGATAGATAGCATAAATGCTTCTTTAGGGACTGCCCAAATACATGACACCAAATGAGAAGCAGAAATGCTTTTCCAAAAATTCCTATGTGCCTTTTGATAGTTCTTTTCAGGGCCGATCCTAGGGGTGAGCCGCTCATCTAAGGGGGGTGCCATGGCCGTCCGCCTCGCCCGGCGATTAGCCTCTGACTCTGCACTGCCGTTTTACAACGGCTGTGCAGAGTCAGTCAGCAGCTGCACACACTCAGTGCAGCTGCCGATACAGGGAGGAGGCCGCAGGGATCGTCACCCTCCTGCCTCCTCCCTTGTATGTACAGCTCTCGGTGAGCGCTGTACATACACAGCAGCGTGGCTGGGGGCGCACAGCTTTCACCACGCCCCCTGCGACGCTGGGACATTGTCGCTCCTATTCGGATTGGTCAATTCTCCTCCAAGGTTTAATGGGGCATTGTCGCTCCTATTCTGATTGGCTGGTTTATGGCCGACCAATGAGAATACTTAAACAATTTGAATTACTGTATTTCCCCGGGGATTCTCTCTATTGCAATTCCCTATGTAGCGCCGGTCTCGGGACAAAAAGCGTTGTTCGGGTTTTTAAACTGCTTTTTTTGTAAAGAAGCGTTCGGCTCTTTAAACTGATAATGTTTGACACTTAATAAAATACTTTTTTGATTTTAAAACTTCATGCCGCACGGCGCCGAGATTTCAGAGCGCCCATCTCTCCATGACTATAATGGGAGAAGTAGCTCGCGCTTGATTAGCCAAACCCCCGCTAGCTCAGCCAATCAGCTCTTTTTTGTCTTTTTACTGTATTTTTAAATTATTTCCCGCCGTGGTTCTGATTGGTCTAAACTTCCCCATAGGTTTTAATTGGTTCACTGTCGTCCTATTCTGATTGGCCGGTTTATGCCCACCAATCAGAATAGCTTTTGAATTTGAATTACTGTTTTCCCGGCAATTTCCAATGTCCTAATTCTTGAATTTGGATATTGGAAAGTGATTTTGTTTTATGTATTTTTTATTTTTAGGTTTCAGCTCTTTTCCTGAGAATGTGTGCCCGCCTTTATAAGGCGTTTTTCTGATTCATACTCCGCACGACATCTGGAATGATATCTCGCTGTTCCAGCCTGTCTCGCATCGGAACTGTTTTTCGGCGCAGCCCCGCACGGCGCCTAAGTCCCGCACTGCGCCCATGTCCCCGCACTGTGCCCCACACACTGGCGAGGCGCGGCGGACTTTTCCCTGCATGCATGACCGCACTACCTCCGGCGCCGAATCCTAGGCGCAGCACCGCACTGCGCCTCGGTCCCCGCACTGCGCCTAACACACTGGCGAGGCGCGGCGGACTTTACATGCTATGTATGAGCGCGCCCCGGCCCCGACATAAATCAGGCGCAGATTCCGCCGGAAAACTAGCGGAAAGGTGCGCCCCGACCCGGCGGGATTCATACATGTGGCCCTATATGTGGAGGAAACATTGCACTGTATCTCCCTTAACACACCATCCCCACCGTGATACCCTGGTGGGGGCAGCATCATTGAACACACTATCCCCACCCAGACGCCTGGTGGGGGCAGCATCATGCTAGGGGGAGTCTTTACTTTAGCAGGGAAGTTGCTTAGAGTTAGGCCGTGTTCACACGGCTTATTCTCGACGGATTTGTGCGCCGTATTGAGCGCACAAAAACCGCCTTGAATAAAGGGCGGGGCGGGGCGGGGCCGGAGCGCGGCGGGGCACCGCTCCCGGCCCCATAGACAATGCATTGTTTACGGCGCGTCCGCGCCGTAAATAATGTGCATGTCACTTTCTCCCCCCACGGCGGATTCGCCGAGCGGGGAGGAGCGACGGATTCCACTGTTCTCTATGAGAGCAGTGGATTACCGTAATTGCTGCCGCGGATTGGCGCCGTACTGAAGCGCAAATCCGGCGCGCAGTACGGCGCCAATCCGCGGCAGAATAAGTCGTGTGAACGAGGCCTTAATGGGAACATGGATGGAGCTAAATACAGGACAATCCTGGAGGAAAGTCTTGACTTGAGACTAGGGCGCAGGTTCACCTTCCAGCAGGACAACGACCCTAAACATCCAGCCACAGCTACAATGGAAGGGTTTACATCACAGCAAATTCATGGGTTACAATGGCCTAGTCACATCCAGACCGAAATCCCATTGAGAATCTGGGGCAGGACTTGAAAATTTCTGTTCACAAACGTTCTCCAACCAATCTGACTGAGCTCGAGCGATTCTGCAAAGAAGAAGGGGCAAAAATTCCTTCCAGCCTCTAGATGTGCAAAGCTGCAGACACATCCCATAACTTTTCAGTTTTTTAATTTGCATAAATTTGGAGGGGCACGTAACATTTTCTTTACACTTAACAGATACATACTACTTTGTGTTGATTTGTCATAAAATATCCATAAAAACATTGAAGTTTGTGGCTGTAACATTTAAAAATGAGAAACAGTTCAAGGGGTGTGAATACTTCTGTAACTCACTGTACGGACAGTGTGTCAGTCTGGAGTCCAGGCTGTTGAGCTCACAGAGCATTGTCTAGACTGAATACAATAATATCCACTTCTCAGCTGAGAGGAGAACCAGCTGTGTACAATGTATCAGTCTGGAGTCCAGGTTATTTAGCTCAGCAAGAATATCTATGTGCAGTGTGTCAGTTTGGGCTGTTTTGCTCACAGAGCATTGTCTAGACTGAATACAATAATATCCACATCCAAGAGAGAGCAGGACTAGCTATGTACAACATATCAGTCTGGAGCTCAGGCTGTTGAGCTCACAGAGCATTGTCTAGACTTAATACAATACTATCCACTTCTCAGAGAGAGCATGACTCGCTGAGTACAACGTTTCAGTCTGTAGTTCAGCCTGTTGAGCTCACAGAGCATTGTCTAGACTGAATACAATAATATCCACTGCTCAGAGAGAGCAGGACTAGCTGTGTACAATGTATCAGTCTGGAGTCCAGGTTATTTAGCTCAGCAAAAATATCTATGTGCAGTGTGTCAGTTTGGGCTGTTTTGCTCACAAAGCGCTGTCTAGACTGAATACAACAATATCCAGTTCTGAGCTGAGAGCAGGACTAGATATGTACAACGTATCAGTCTGTAGTTCAGACTGTTGAGCTCACAGAGCATTGTCGAGACCGAATACAATAATATCCACTTATCAGCTTAGAGCAGGACTAGCTATGTACAACGTATCAGTCTGGAGTCCAGGCTGTTTAGCTCACAGAGCATTGTCTAGACCGAATACAATAATATCCACTTCTCAGCTGAGAGCAGGACTAGCTGTGTACAACGAATCAGTCTTGAGCCCAGGTTATTTAGCTCAGCAAGAATATCTATGTGCAGTGTGTCAGTTTGGGCTGTTTTGCTCACAGAGCGCTGTCTAGACTGAATACAATAATATCCAGTTCTGAGCTGAGAGCAGGACTAGCTATGTACATTGTATGAGTCTGGAGTCCAGGCTGTTAAGCTCACAGAGCATAGTCCAGACTAAATGCAATAATATCCACTTCTCAGCTGAGAGCAGGACTAGCTATGTACAACATATCAGTCTGTAGTTCAGACTGTTGAGCTCACAGAGCATTGTCTAGACTGAATACAATGTAATACCCACTTCTGAGCTGAGAGCAGGACTAGCTATGTAGGGAGTTGCAACCTGTGATTGTAAGCAAGAGTGTTCTCATTCACTGACAGCAAGCGCATGTCTTGAAAATGGTGAGAAATTGCTACATAATGTACATAAGAAGCTTGTAGAACTCCTTTCAGAGATTAAGCTTTGTTTATGTGAGATCGGAGAACCCCTTTAGGTGCTTATATTTCTAGGGGCTTTTTTACATTTTAGCGCCTTATTTTTGCAGCTCAAGTAGATTCCTGAAGACGACGCTGACCTGGCAAGTCTAGGAGTTCCTTCCACCCACAGTCTGAGCAGTCCAGAGCGGTGAGTGAAGTCATCAGCCTCCCAGCGATGCTCCCATCTGCCCATGTAGATGGATCCTGCCCGGACTCCTGGCACGCCGGGCGCAGATACGAGGCCGGCTGTGGAAGCCACGAGCAAACATCTCGGGGGGGAGGAAGGAAGTCGTGCTTTGTGGTGCAGGAGACGTGGGCTGCTGACTTAACCAACTTTTTCCATGGACTTTGTGTATGAAAACAGAAATTGGGACGTTGTCATTGAAGTTGTGGCAAGACAACGGAAGGGGGTGGATAGTACTGGGAATATCGCTGCCAGTTTTCCTCGGATTTTCCTTATTGCAGTGTATTCTTGAGACTCGCTGGCCCCGGAACGTCAGGGTAAATTTAGGGCGTCTTGGTCAAAGTGGCTGTCATTGTTTACCAAAGGAAATGAGCCATAAAAATCAAAGGAATGTATGAAAAAATACTATGAATAGGAAGGCAGCGATGAGGTTACTTCTCACCCCCAGAGAAGCAATGGCAGAGGCGTAAGCTCCTGGGCCCTAGTGCAAAAAGTGAAACGGGCCCCCCCCCCCCCCCCCCCAGTTACCGTGCAGCATTTACAATACTGGTGTCTTCTTATGGGCTCAGAAGGGCTAAGAAGGGTTTTTGGGCCCAATCAGGCTGCAGGGTGCGGTAGCGACTGCTACCTCTGCACCCACTATAGATACGCCCCTGAGCAATGGATCTGGATAGTTCTCTACTCTGCACTGAAGAGGGGTAAACACAGGGCCGGTCCTGAGGGGGGGGGGGCGAGGCGGGCGATCGCCCTGGGCGCCGAGGCTCCACTCACGCGAGGGGGGCACCGCCCGCCTCGCCCACCCGGAGATTAGCCCCTGGCTTTGCGTGGCCGTTTTATAACAGCCGCGCAGAGTCACTCAGCAGCTGCACACACTCGCTGTGCAGCTGCTGGTACAGGGAGGAGGCTGGACGGATCGTCTCCTCCCCTGTATCAGCGTCGCGGGGAGGGCGCACAGCTTTCACCGCGCCCCCTGTGACGCTGGGTCTCCTCAGTCGACAGCTCTGCCCCGGGCCCAGTAGATCCTTGGGAGCTGCGTGACAGTGTAAGCGGCATGGTGACATCACGCCGCTTACACTGCTCTGCAGCTCCTGGAGCTGGACGCGGTGAGTAATTTTTTTTTATTTTATAATTAGCTACAGGGGCATGACGGCTAAAAGGGGCATGACGGCAAAGGGGGGCATCTACGGGCGAAAAGGGGGGGCATCTACTGGCTACGGGGGGGGTCTACGGGACAAGGGGGCATCTACTGGCTAAAAGGGGGATTACTGGCTAAAAGGGGGGATTTATGGCTAAAGGGGGATCTACGGGCTACAAGGGGGCACTATGGCTACAAGGGGGAATCACTGGTAAAAAGGGGGATGTCTGGCTCAGGGGGGCAATACGGGTTTTACAGGGGCATTACGGTAAAAGGGGGGCACTACTGGCACAGGGGGGCATCTAGGGCTACAAGAGGGCATCTACGGGCTACGGGGGGGACTCTGGTAAAAGGGGGGCATTACTGGCTACGGGGGGCATCTATGCTAAAGGGGGGGCACTAGTACAAGGGGGGCATTTTTCTGGCACAGGGGGGCATCTACTGGAAAAGGGGGGGGATTACTGGCTCAGGGGGCATGTATGGCAAAGGGGGGGCATTACGGGCTAAAGGGGGGATTTGGCTAAAAGGGGGGGCATCTACGGGCTACGGGGGGGGTTTGCTGGTACGGGGGGCACTACTGGCTACAAGGGGGCATCTATGGCTCCAAGGGGGGCATCTATGCTACAGAGGGCTTACGGCTCAAGGGGGCTCTTCTGGCTACAAGGGGCATCTACTGATACAGGGGCATTACTGGCTAAGGGGGCATTACTGGCTACAAGGGGGCATTACGGGCTACAAGGAGGGCATCACTGGTAAAAGGGGAATCTACTGGCTACAAGGGGGGCATCTACTGGCTAACTTTGGCATCTACGGGCTACAGGGGGGCTCTACTGGTACGGGGGGATCTACTGGCACGGGGGCATCTATGGCTTCAGGGGGAACTGGCTACAGGGGCATCTATGGCAAGGGGGGGCATTACGGTTCAGGGGGGCATCTACGGGGTACAAGGGGGGCATCTACGGCTACAGGGCATTTTTGGCTAAAAGGGGGGCTTTACTGGCACAGGGGCATTAATGGCTAAAGGGGGTCATCTACGGCTACAGGGGATTATCTGGCAAAAGGGGGGCATCTATTGATGAGGAGTAGATCTAAGATGTTTTTTTGTATATTTTTTACAGTGAAGATTTTGACCGGAAAAGCGTTTTGGCTTTGGGAAAGATGGAGAAGAAAAGGAAAGAGAACAACTCTTCAAACGTCTCCTTAATCATAATATAAAATGACTGTAATCAGTTAATGTCTCAGAGCCTGTTTCGCTGGTATCCCAAAACGTATGGTCACGTATGGCGGGAAAATAGGTTTTAGTATAATGGTTTTTTATTCGTAATGGTCAGTTTTTTAATTCGGTCACTAGTTGGTGATATGTGGGCATGGTGTGCTGTTTTGGTCACTATTGGGAAAAATTTTGGGATGGTTGGTAGATTATTTGGTCACATGCGGGTATGTGGGCATGGGGTGACTGTTTATTCGGTCAAATGCAGTCACAGTGTCTCGGGTTGGTACTATGTGGTCACGGTTGCAGGATTCGGCACTACGTGCTGTGTATTGGGGCATGGTGTCGCAGTTTCGGTCATATGGGTCAGGTGTCGCGGATTCGGTCACTACGGCTGGGATATGTGGCATGGGGTCGCAGTATTTGGCACTATGTGGTCACGGGTCGCAGGGTCGGGCACTATGTCTGGCGATATGTGGTCACGGGTGCTATTTGGTCACTATGTGCTGGTGATAGGGGCAGGTTGGGAGTATTATTTGGGCACTATGTCGGGGATATTGTCTTAGTAGGACATTGGCACTGTCACGTGTACATACTTACTTTTCCTGTATGATCCAAGTTACATCCAGTATTATACTTCAGAGTGCCTCACTATTTTGCTGGGCGTCACTGTGACTACATTTCTTATCCTGTACTGTCCTGATTACATCCCGTATATACTCCAGAGCTCCTCACTATTCTGCGGGCAGTCACTTACTCATTAAACTGTACTTTCCGAGTTTCATCCCGTATTACCTTAGGGTGCACTCCTATTTGCTGGTGCGTCACTGACATACATTAATTTCCTGTACTGATCCTGAGTTTCACCCTGTATTTCCTCAAACTGCACTCAACTGCTGGGCAGTCCTGTGTAAAAATTACTTATCCTTATGATCCGGTTTACCCCGTTTTTACCCTCTAGAGCTGCACTCACTATTCTGCTGTGCAGTCACGTGTACATACTTTTACTTACCTGTACTGACCTGATTAATCCTTATTATCCTTAGAGCTAACTCACTTTCTGCGGGTGCAGTCACTGTGTACATACATTACATATCCTTTTACTGACCCTGTTTTTCTCCGTATTTCTTTATTAAAATTTTAAAAAACAAAACAAAAATAAATAAAAAAATTTCGCCAAAATACTAAACCCAAATATACGGGAAATGCCCTTAAAGGGCTTTACTTCACCCGGTCCAGCCAAACCCCCCCCCCACAAAGAAACTATTTACAATATTTACATTTCATAAACATAAAATTAAACCCCAAAGTTTTCCCCTGGCCCGGTTGCATACAAAAAGAAAAAAAAGCAAAACAAACAACAACACACCACAATTTTTTATTATTTTTTTTTTTCACAACAAACCAATAAGAAAAAAAAAAGAAACCCAACACCAGCACACCACTAATTTTTTCTTTTTTTCTTTTTTTTTTTTCCCCAAAGGTCCTTAAAGTCCTATAAACCCCACTATCCAACAAAACCCTCCCCCCTTTTCCCACCACCAACCTAACTCAAAGCCCCAATCCCCAACACATATATAATATACAAAATATACAAAATACAAAAAAATATATAAACACAATGAAACAAACACATATTCAGACTTTTCAACCACACCCCGAAAGCCCAAGTTTGGCGCCGCGAGCCCCAATTTTCCCACCAGCACCAAAACAAAAAAAAAATCTTACAGTGCAGAATCCGCCCCCCCCCCCAGGGAAAGGGGGAACGACAAGTAGGGGACTCCAAAGGCAAAGCCCCCCAATGGGAAAAGGGCCCAACCCCCCCCCGACCCCTCGTACCCAAGAGCGCACCTTCACCAGGCACCGAGAAAGTTCCCAACCACCCCACCAGGGGATTTTCCTCTGCGTCGATCTAAGCACCCCGCGTGCCGTGAGTACCGACCACTAAGTAACTAGAAATAAAGCGCTGGGGTCCCGACCCCCCCAGGGTCTGAATCTCCCATAGCCCTTCCGCATGGGAAAACCCGGCTACCTCGGCCAGCCAATGGAGCCCCCCCCCTGGGTAAACCCTTGAAAAGGGACAATGAAGCAAGAAGGGGTCCATGCCCCAGCAGGCCACCGCACTCCCGCAGGACACCCCGGCTAAAGGCCCCTACACTTCAATTGTCCCTCACACACACTTCCAGGGAAGCAGCCCCAAAGCCAAGCCCAAAAATTTTTAAGGGGGAAACCGATAAATTTCAAAAGTCGCAACCCAACCCCCCAGACCCCCTTTGGGGCACCCCGGACCCAAAGGGGTTTTCGGGAAATGGGTCCCAGAACCCTTTTTGTCAAGGGAATCCCTTGACTGAGTCCTGATTTCCACACCCCAAAACCCTCAGAACCGGGCGCGTATTTGGGGAGTGCCCATGAGGCGGTCAAGCCCTTCACTTGCCCCTCCTGTCTCCTTTCCCGGGAAGAAAGGGCAAACCCACCCCCGACAGGAGAATCCCCCGAAGAGTCCCTCCTTCCCTTTTTTTGGGGGCCGCAACCGTCCACCCCGGGGGCCCCCTTCACGCACTGCTGCCCTAAAGGGCCCACGTCATCAGCATTGACCCCAGGTTCTCGGAGCCCACCCCGGCACCCGCCGCCCCCCCTCCCTTAGGGGGCAGCTTTCAGGTCAGAGCCCTTCCCCCACACTTTCCCCACTACCTTTCTGTCCGGCTCTACGCCCGGTACCGCACCAGCTCCCTCCCTGCACTCAAACAGAGACGAGCTCCCCCGCCATGTTTTGGATACCTCATTTTCCCGCCCTCCTGCACCGGGTCCCTGCAGGCATGGGGTGGCTGAGAAAGCGGGGCTCCACAGTGGGCTGGCCCCGCGCCGACCCGGGCCCAGGGGGGGGGGTAAACACAATTTTACCTGCTCCTGGTGCTTGGTCTTTAGCTTTTTTCCCTTACTGCCCCCAGGCGCCTCCTCTGGTATTTTTCTCCAAAGCACAATCCGGAAACGCCTGGGGCTCTAGGGGTGGATCTGTGCCCTTAGGGCCCCCCGGGCTGCCGGGGTCCTCTCACCCCCCAGCCCCATGCGGCTGGTGAATTTCTGCCCCTGTGCGGGAGCCCATGTCGGGGCCCCAGCGGCCACCAGGGGATCCGTCTGTCACTCTCAAATCCCTTTTCCCCTCCATTTCTGGGGCCTCCTTACCTCCATGGCTGCCGGGGCAGCCCCATCCCCTTCTCCCCCCCCCTCCGCCCTCTCCGGAACGGGGCCCCATTTAAAAGTTTCCCCCTTAAAGGGGCCCCCTTCTTTTCCTTAGCATGGTTTCCGCCGTTCCCCCCATTAAAATATATCCGACTAAGCTGCTTTTTCTTTTGGGTTTTTCAGGCCCCCTTTTTTTTTCCTTTTGGGGGCCACAAAATAACCTTGGGGCCCCAAAACTGGGGGCAGTTTTCCCCCCGGAGCCCCCTTAGGGTCTTGCGGCAACTTTAAACTCCGGAAAGGGGGACCATAACACGGGAAAACCCTACGTGGGCACTGATTCCCCAAGCCTCCCCCATGCCCCCACCTTCGCCTCTAAATCAGCCTCCCCCCGTGAGCACCGGCTTGCTCTCCCGGGCCCCCCGGAAAGGGGCCCCAAATCACCCGACTTGCAGCAGACAAAGGGCCTCCAGCGGATAAGCCTTGCGGGATTTTTAAAAGTTTTCCCCTTCAACTTAGGGCTACGAAGCCCCATTGCGTGGCTCCTGCCCAATTTTTTCTTACCCCCCCCCTCCATGAAAGGCCAAAAAGCGGCCCTTTTCCTGTCCCCCAACCTACTGAGATAGGACCGGGGGGTTGATTTGCTCACTCATGCCCAGCAAACCCCACTCCCTCCCTGGGGGGGAGGGAGCAAAACCAGGGAGGAGAACAAACACAAAAAACCCACCCGCAGCAAACAAAAAGCGCCCGCCCCTCAGAGACACACCCACAACTGATTGGCTGCACCTGACCGAGCTGCGCTCACTATTCTGCTGGTGCCCCACTGTGAACCCAAAATTACTTATCCCCGTAAATGGGTCCCGAGTTTCATTCCCTTTTTAAACCTCCAGAAACTGCACTCACAAATTCCGCGGTTTCAATCACTGTGTACATACAATACTTAACCTGTACTGACCCGAGTTAACTCCTGTAATTAACCTCCAACTGCACCAAATATTCTGCTGGTAAAAGTTCCCCTGTACATACATTACTTATCCTTTTATTGAACCTGATTAAAATCCTGTATTATACTCCAGAGCTCACTCACAAATTTTGGGGGTCAGTCAATGGTTAAAATACTTTCTTTTCCGTACTGATCCCGAGTTATAAACCTGTATTTTCCTCCAGAGCTGCCTCACTATTTTGCTGGGCAGTCCCCGTGTAAAATACATTTCATTACATCCTGTACGAAACCCCCCAGTTTTCAACCCTTTCATACCCAGAGCCCGCAATCACCCATTCGCGGGGGCGCACGTGTACATACATTAAAATTTTCCCGTACTGATCCGATTTTCACCTTTTAAATTTTTCCCCGAGCTGCACTCACCCATTCTGCTGGTGCAATCACTGTGTACATACATTTCTTATCCTGTACTGAACCCCAAATTACATCCTGTATCAAAAACCCAAACTGCAATCACATTCTGCGGTTCGTCACGTGAAAATACATTTCTTTTCCGTAAATGAAAACCTGAGTTACCCTCCTTATTTACTTTCCCGAGCTGCACTCACTATTCTGCTGGGGCATCCCCTGTTTTTATATACATTACTTATCCTGTACTGTCCTGAGTTACATCCTGAAATTTTCTGGGAGGCGCAATCACTATTCTGCTGGAGGGAGGCCAAATTTGGGCCCTACATTAAATTATCCTTTACTGAATTTTAAGTTTCATCCTGTATTATCCTCCAAGCTGCACCCCATTTTTCTGCGGGGCATCACTGTGTTTTAACATTTCTTATCCTGTTTCTGATTTCCCGAGTTACATCCTGTATTTTAAAATGCAGAGCTGCACCCCACAAATTTTGCTGGTGCAGTCCCTGTTACAAACATTACTTTTCCTGTACTGACCTGAAATTTCATACTGGGATTCCCCCAGAGTTTTCACTCACAAATTTTGCTGTTTCAGTCACTGTGTAAAATACATTTTCTTATCCTGTACTGATCCGAGTTACATCCTGTATTATAAACCCCAAACTGCACTCACTTAAATTTTGCTGATGCAGTCCCCTGTGTACATACATTTTCTTATCCGCACGATCCCCGATTTTCATCCTTAAATTTTAAAACCCAGAGCTGGGGCCATTATTTTTCTGTTCAGTCACTGTGTACATACATTCCCTTAAATCCTGCACTGATCCTGAGTTACATCCTGTATTATACTCCAGAGCTGCACTCACTATTCTGCTGGTGCAGTCACTGTGTACATACATTACATATCCTGTACTGATCCTGAATAAAATCAAGAATTATACTCAAGAGCAGCACTCACTATCCTGTTGAAAAAAACCCTCTCCTTAGGAGACAGTGGATCTGTTATCATACAGTACTTTGCTGTCCTATCTATAATTACATGTCCCCTTTATCCATGACCAGGGCGCCCCTCTCACCTCTCTCCAGTGCCTGATGACTCCTGTCTATCTGCATGTACACATGGCAGCCATCAAGCATTCACTGATGGATGGGGCAGGAGGTGGAGGGAGCATCCATACATCCATGCCTTATCTAGGAGTCTGCTGGATGGGGCAGGAGGTGGAGGGAGCATCCATACATCCATGTCTTATCTAGGAGTCTGCTGGATGGGGCAGGAGGTGGAGGGAGCATCCATACATCCATGCCTTATCTAGGAGTCTGCTGGATGCTTTGTTAGGCTCTATTAGTGGCATATGAATCAGTTCCTGGTGCCCCAACTGTATATATGCCATTAGTTCTTAATAGCGGGGGATATCATGTCAAGAATACTGCAGATCTCTGAGTCACAGACATGAATGGCAAGATCTGCATCCCCATGATGCGGTCATTATTCACAAATAGTTGAGTCACTCCCTGCCAGCTTGTATGGCAAGTGTTATAGAGCAGTGATCTGCCCCCCATAATACGCGCCGGGCTGCGGGCACACTCGTTTTGCAGACAGGAACTTACCTAGCCGCGCCCCTGCTCTTCCGCACTCCTCTGCCGGCCGGTGTGCGCTTCCGCTCTCTAGGGCGCGCGCCGGCTTCCTGAAATTTAAAAGGCCAGCATGCTTATAATTGGTTATTACCGGGCGCTGACCCTATATATCCAGGATACCTCACTTAGTTCCCTGCCAGATCTTTAGTGCCTATTGAGAAAGCGTTCCTGAGCTGTTCCGTTACTATATCGTGTACTGTGCCCATTGCCTCTGTCTCTTGACCACAAACCTTTGCCGCCTATCCTGACTTTTTTGCCTGTTCCCGACTAAGAGTTTGCCTGATAATTCTGTACCTCGCTACACCTCGGCTGCCACCGCAAGCAAGTCACATCAGAGGTAGCGACTTAGTAGGACTCCCACCGCAGCAAGCCCAACCTGCCTTGTGGCGGGCTCTGGTGAACACCGGGATCTACTTAGATTCCGCTCTTTGACGTGGCTTATACCACCGCTTACGGTGGTCTAGAAGATCCACTACTCCTGCCGTTACACTGTGACCTATTCAGACGGCCTCCGCCATGAGAAGGGATCAATGATCTCATAATTTCCAATTTCTGTACCATCTTCTGAACAACAGTCTTTGAGGGGACGTCACTAACACCATATTTCTTCCCAAATTCACTTCGCTTAAACAAATTGGTGGCCCAATAGGTTCTTACAATGAAGTCATACAGCTCCATAAAGAACCCCAGCATCCAGTTGCGCGCCGGACCGCACGCCCCCCCCCCCCCCCCCCGGGCATAGGGGAGGCGCGGCATGACCCGGTAAGATGGGCAGGTCCTGCCGCTTGGATGTCAGCGGAGGCGTGTCCGGGGGGCGGGGCGGAGGTGACGCGAGGCCCGCGATCGTCACTTCCGCCCCGCGAATTCATTGGCGCGGCACGAGGCAGCAGTGCAGGACGCCTGTGCCACGCTTTCCCCCTGTGATGGCGGCAGAACACACTGAGCTGCTGCGGCAGCTGATTGCAGCAAGGGAGTGGACTGGTGCGTGCAGCGGCGCAGGAGCCGAGGACGCAGGGACAGGTGCCGCGGAAGGTGACACTGAAAATGGGGGCAGGAGGAGACGCCGGGCTAGGCCGCCGCAGCGGCTTAGCCCTGAGACTACCCCAGAGGACCCGCCGTCGCCGCGGAGCCCTCTCTGGACCCTCTGTGGTCGGCGGGCGTCGACAGCGAGCTGTGCTCGCGCTGCCACCCGGCCCGGAGGAATCCCAAATAGCCGGCGGGTTTAGCGGGGCGGCGGGCCGGTGGGCCAGCCCGGTCCCAGCCTGCCGCCGCCTCAGTCGTCAGGGTCCGGTCCGTGGTTGAGACGGTGCCCCTGCTCTGGTGAAGTGCCGGCCTGGGGGTAGCCAGCGTCCGAGTCCATCGCGGCAGCGGTCCCCAATTAAGCATGGTGGCAGAGAGATGTGGACGTGCGGCGGTCTGCTGGCCCTTTCGTGACGATGTCGACGAGGGACATCACCGGCCCTCGGCCGGGCAGGGACAGCGATCCCCATCGTCCAGGACCGTGCCCTCCCCCTCCTCGGGTTAGATGTCCCGTCCGGGCAGGAGGTTGGCTGCAGAGCTTCGGGACTTCTTACGTTTCAACAGCAAGATTCCAGACAGCGGCTGGTGGGTTTCACAGCCCCACCAGCCCGTGATGTTTGTCTTTGTCTGTCTTTTACTCCTATTTTTGCCGCGCGCTGGCGGATCGGGGGTTTCAGAGGTTCGGGTACTCCCCCACTGGGGCAGGCGTTCGGCCGGGGTGAGTCCAGGCGTGGTCGAGGCCTGGCGGGGCTTTGAGGGAGCTGTTGGCGCGTTTTGATGATCGGGCGGGTTTCGCCTGCGGGGCGTGGGTTCACCTGCGCCCGTGGGGGCTAGTTTCAGGTTTCTCAAGGGGGGACCGGAGCGGAATCGGCTTCAGGGTTTGCGGTCAGAGCGGTCACAGTGTCGTTCCGCAGACGGAGAAGGCTAACAGGAGAGCGTGCGTTAGATACCGGCGCTGAGAGGTGTACGTAGTGTTTTGAGGCCCCCTTGGGGGCTCACCTGAAGCAGGAAGTTAGAGGAACAAGAATTGAAAAGATGAATACGTAAATTTTTTCCCTTTTACCCTTGGAAAGTTTAACTTGTGACAAGGTAAACAAGATGAGAGTTAAAAAGGAGGAGAGAGAAACGTCGCTGGCGATTGATTCCCACAGACGATCACAAACAGGCTACAAGCATTTGCCCATCCTGGCAAGCGTTTTCGGAGAGAAGCGCCGGAAAATTTGGTTCGCGCGTATGTTCACTACATGGATTCAATAGGCGAGCGCATCGGAGCTTACGGGGGTTGATGGCGTGCACCGGTACGATAGCAATTCCCGCCAGGAGAAGTCATGCGTCCTTCTATCGGTGGGACCAGAAAGACATAGCCTGTGGTTGCGGGTTATGCCCCGACGAAAATTGGGCAGTCCTTTCAGGGAGGGCCGGTTTTCCGGCCCAGAGTGGGTCGACAAGCGGGACAGTCAGGAGGACGGTCCAGGTAGTCCAAAAGGGGGGGCCTGCTGCTGTTTAACAGTGGCCATGTAAATTTGGGTCTGGTTTGCCGGTTGTCAGCACGTCTGTCCGTCTGTGGGGATCTTGCACCCGGTTACCAAATGTTTCAAGAAGGGGCGATGCTAAGGTGAACGGCGCAGGTGGGCCAAGGGGGGACGCCCGGTGAAACTTTCCAGCGCCGATGGCGCCTTTGTCTGGCCAGTACCGAATAGGGCGCAGGCACGTTTTTGCTGACGAGGTTTTGAGCAATGTTTTTCGATCCCCTCCAGTCACTTCGTTCCTTTTTCGTTAGAACCTGAGGTCTGCCTAGGGAGCATCCCTCGGTAGTGGAGGAGAAGCTCGCGAAGGAGGTGGCACTGGGGAGGTATGGCAGGGCCTCTTCGTTGAACCCGCTCCATTTTTCGCCTTGGTGTGTCCCCGTTGGGGTCTGCCAAAGAAAGAGCCAAACAAGTTTCGCTTATCCACCCTGTCGTTCCCAAAAGTCAATCGTGAAACGATGGGATGTCCCCGGATCTGTGTCATTGGTGTACACTTCTTTTTGTTGAGCTTGTGGGCTCTCGTACGCCGACATGGTCCTGCGCATTGATGGCTATGACCGACAACGAGATCGGCCGTTCGTTTGTTACCGTTCACGAGGAAAGTTTGCGCCTTTGGGGTTTTTGGGGGGTCGTTTTTTTGTAGATCGTTGTCTTCCGATGGTATTTCGGTTTCTTGCGCTGTATTTGTCGAGACATTCAGTACGTTTTTAGAGAGTGGGTGGTTCGGGATGTCACCTTTGAATTATATCATTCATTTACTTTGGACATTTTTCTGCTGCGGGCCCGGCAGGAATCCTGATTTGCGGTCCTTGTACAACCTGCGCTGGGTGGCGCGGATCTCTTTGGGGTGCCTTGCGGAATGATAAAGAAGGAAGGCCCGGGGAACCTGCATGAAGTTTTTGGGTATCTGCATTGACTCCGTGAAGATGGATATGGCAGATTACCCGATGAAAAAGTTGTGTTGTTGAAGGCGTACGTGCGGAGAGCTTGCCGCATGCGGAGAAAATGCAGCTAAAAGAATTGCATCATACTAGGTGGGGAGCTGAAACTTCGCGATGCCGGATTATGCCCATGGGTCCGGGTTTCAGTCGTCGTTTAGCGGCGGCAACGCGGGTTGGGAAAAGCCTCATCATTTTTGCGTGCGTTTGTCCAGGAGCATACAGGATGATCTGAAGTGTGGGCCTTTTTTTGAAACACTTACAATGGCAGATCCATCATGAGCCGTGTGTGCGCGAGTGAAGTGAGCGAGCGCCGCGAATGGAGATTTTTCACAAACGCGTGGCCAGCAAAGTTTGGCTATTTGTGGGTAATAAGTCTTTGTGCCGCTCCTTGGCCGGAAGCTGGGCGGGTTGTCGTGATGCGGAATTTAGACTTTTGGAATTGTTTCCCATCGTAGTTGTGGTTTGATCTCTGGGCACACTAGTTCGAAATTGGAGAGTTCGATTTTTCTGCGATAAGCTGACAGAGTGGGTGCAGCGATTAACAATCGTCCGCATCATCACCGCCAGTTGGTCGCGTCTTCTGAGACTGGTTGGTTTCTCCTCCCTAGAATTGAATACGAGGTGCGGGCGGAGCACGTGCCGTGGGTCAGAATACGTGGCTGACTCTCTCTCTCGCTTACAGTGGGACCGGTTTCAGGACATTGGCGCCGTCGGCCCTGGTCACGGAGAGAGTGTCCCAGTCACCTTTGGGACGTGTGCCTTCGAAGAAGCCGAATCGGTCTGGATTCGTGTCCTTACACTATCAGTTGGGACCTGGCTGCTTAAGAGGTTGGTTTGGGGCCTTTGGGCAGAGTGGGTCGATAACCTGGCGACGTGAACGTCGGATGAGGATCGGTTTGGAGCATTGCTTTGTTTTCTGCGCGGTGTCGTAGAAGGGCTGGGCGGCATCGAGGGTGTCAAAATTTTGTGTCGTGGTTTGGCTTTGTGGCTTCAATATGAGGAGAATGAGGACGTAACTAAAGACTTCATTATAGGTCGGGCTCTGCGGGGTTATCGGAAAAAGAGATAGAATATCCAGGGATGAGGCGTCCTTTGATTTTCGCTATTGAAAAGGTTGGGACGGTACTCAGTTGGGAGTCACTCCTTAGTTTATGAGTTTTGACCTTTATTCGACTAGCCTTTTCTTAGCTTATTTCGCGCTTTGCGGTATAGGAGAGCAGTGTCCCCCAGTCAGGTCAAAGGCGGGGGTGGCAAGCGGGACGTGGAATTAGGGGGGGCAAACCGTTAGCTTTTGGATTCGTCGATCCAAGACAGATCAATTGAAGAGGGCAGACTGGTATTGCGGCGGTATCGGGGGCACCTGATGTGCCCTGGTCGAATGTATGGCCGGCTTTTAGAGCCTTGCGAGGGTCTCAGATGGGACCTGCATCTTACTCATGAGGATTGGTTCGTTTGTTTTTCGCGGTATCATTCACAATGGTGTTTAGGAAGTGTGTGGGGGCAACATGCTTGGATCCGATGAACTTTGCTCCACACTCCTTCCGAATGGGCAGCCACAGAGGCGGCGGGATGGGTTTGAGTTCGGTAAGTGGTGCGCAGATTGGGCGCTGGATTCGGACAGATTCAGGATTTACATACGGTCCACACTTAGTGTCGTAGGGGAGAGGTAACAGAAGGGGGTTGCTGCAGTCTTGAATAAAATGTTCAATGTTTATAATTGTTTTTATTTTTTCCTTACAGTGCGTTTTTCCCCCCTTCTCGTCTGGATCCTGGCCACTCCTATTTCATTGGGCGACGAAAGGGCGGAGCTCGACTGAACGGCTGACAGCTGGGTATATCGCATAGATGGCTGTAGTCGCTGGCTAGGGAGGCGAGGTATGCGGTGGATGGGCGTGGTTCCAGAGGTCTTGCGTTTTTTGCGGCGCTAGACAGAGGTCGGATATTTTGGTTCTACATGTGGGGGACAACGATTTGGGGTCCGGTATCTTCGAGGGATTGTTGATAAGAACATCAAGCTGGATATGTTTTCGCTGTGGTCAGCTTTTACGAACCATGATCAAGTGTGGTCGGACATCGTGTTCCGGCACCGCTGGAGGGAGCCCGCTCGGTGGAAGGCCGTGAATATGGGCACGAGTAAAAGTAAACCTGTTCGGTGGCGGTTTTTGTGGCGCCGAAGATGGGGCGTATTTCATACTCCATTTGGAATTTGGTCCGGAGGGCACTTCTGGAGTCGACGGGGTGCACTAACAGCGGTGGTCTGACCTATGGCATTGGCCTACAAATAAGGGCATCGAGAGAGGCGATTGCTTGGTGGGGCCTTCGTGTGCCTGAGTTGGTCATGGCCCACCCGCTTCGTGTGGCGGCAGGGGTTCTGCGACGGTGGTTCAAGGATTTTAGGGCGAGGGAGTCATTAGGATATGAGACTTCCTCAAGTTTAGGAGAAGGTGGACCCCTTGCGAAGGTGGGCTCTTTTCAGGCCTGGTATCCCTGAAATAGCGAATGGTGTAGGCCATCTAGTATGGCTTTTGGACCCCCGATCAGTGGAATGCGGCTGGGGTAGGATGTTTTGTCCCATCGGGATTCTGTCGCCAGGTCGCTTAGCTCCACGGACCTCATGCCCTCAGTGTGTTGCACTTCGGTGTTTGTTTACAATGGGGCTTTGTCTTTGGAAAAGTTGATTTGGTTGAGTATAAGTATTTAAAGAAAGTTATTTATATATTTAAAGTAAAAGAGAAGTGTTTATATTGTAATTTTTGTAATAAACGGCTGCTGGTGGCATTACAATTCGCACTCGTTTGTCATGTGTTTTATTTGGAAGGGTATGGTGCCATAGTATCCCAAAGGAAGGAATTTGGGAGGGGGAAGTGGTCTAAAGAGGCGCCGAGCAAGTCCTCTAGCTTTGCTCATTCATGAGAGAACAGACGGCGTAACTTAACTCTTAACAACTGCCCACCTGACTTTTTTGACTCTCTGGTGCAGGTTCGTTGCGTCTCAGCGACTCTTTTAGCCGTCGCTGCTGCACTCTGATGCCAGCGCAGCTACCTGCAAAGCGTCGAGGAGCCGGGGAACCTTCCGCACCGCCGTGCTTAAGCCCTTTGTATCGTCAGGCGGATTCGTCACCTGTCGGGTGATAGGAACACACGGTGACCCGACAGAGCCCGGGGAACGGCTGCACAGTCAGCCCTTAGGACCTAGAGCCCCAGTGCTGTCTGTGTAAGGCCATGTTCACACGGCTGATTTGGGGACGGATTTCAGTCCATATTGCACACCCTACTGCGCTCCAATACGACTGAAATCCGTCCCAGGCATTACGGTAATCCACAGTTCTCATAGAGAACTATGGATTCCGTCTCCTCTCCCTGCTCGCACAATCCGGCAAGCAGGGAGAAAGCGGGATACGCGCCGTGGATAATGAAAGTCTATGGGCCCGGCGAGCTGCCGGCCCCCCCGCCCCCGACCCCGTACACACGCCGTAATTGCGGGCGAAATCCGTCCCGCAATAACGGCGTAAATCAGCCGTGTGAACATAGCCTAAGAAGCCAGCGATCAGGGCACACTGTGAGCTGTCCTGATCACTGCCTGTGTCAAACTGACACAGATTATAATGTATTAGCATATATGAATATGCTAATACATTACTAAGTGTAAAAAAAAAAAAAAGTAACTTCATGGGATTTAAAAAAAAGAGGAAAAAAAACTGAAAAAGTGTAAAAAAATTAATAAAAAAATAAAAAAAAATATTAATAAAAAAAATTGTGCATATATTACACACACAAAAAAAACCTACAAAATATTAGGTATCCACATGACCGTAATTACCTGTAGAATTAATCTAACAAGTTATTAAGTGTGAAATGGTGAATGGTGTAAAAAAAAGTACAACTTGTCTCGAATAAAACGAGGCCTCATACAACTGCGTCATTGAAAAAATAAAAAGTTACAACTGTTGAAACACAAGGAGGCAAAAACTAAAAAAATGTTCTGGTCATTAACTACTTTTCAGGCGTTCGGCTTAAGGGGTTAAAGCTTTTGGGCCCCAATGCAAATCTATCAGAGGGCCCCCACCTACCATGTGCCATATAATACTAGTAGTTTCATATGTAGCAGAGCAGCCTTTGTGCCCCCTCCGGCTTCTGAGCTCGGTAGCAGCTGCTACCTATTCAACACCTATAGCTACACCCTTGGATGAGACATCAGTAACTAAATGGAGGGGTATGGGATGATGCACCAAGGGGCGCAAATGGAGGTTAAGTGTTGCAATGGATATTGGGCGCCAACCTCAATGCTCCGACGCGGGGGCATCCCAGCTGGTTGGAGGCTCCATATAATGAGGAGCACATTGCACGTTGCTTCATCCTAGCGAGTGCTATTACAGAATATTCCAGTGAATTTCACTGTAAATTGGGAATGTTGCAGAACCTTTCATTGTACACTGATTAAGATCTATCCCCATAAAACTGGAAAACCCCATTAAGAATCTGGCAGGGTGGCAAGCATTTTAGCTGCGGGCCCCCGAACACATTACAAGGAAGGTGTCAATGACCGAGGATGAGGGGTGCCCAGCCAACTTAATTAAGGAACACCTGTACCTAATCTCTTTCGACTACGACTAACGCAACGCAAACAGGCTTCAATTACCTAAATCTTCACCTTTTTGGCAAAGAAATCTATAGGACCGAAAAAAAAACACTATAAAAAGCGATGAAATGTAAAATCTCGGGGCAGCGCCAAACAAACCACACAGTGAGTCAGCCCTCTTGTCATTAAGAAAACAACCATAATTCTTCACCAAGGCTCATGGCGAATAAAGTAATCCAATTTCTGCAATGTTCCCAGCTGGATATCAACACCTACCATGTGCTCAGAAGGCTTTTACACAATCTCAAGTTCTCGCTCTGTTGAGTCTCACTAATATCCCCAGATTGGCTCATGAATAATCTACATGTGCGTTATATGTTATAATAGGATACAATGGGGAAGAGGGAGGGGTGTTACAACCAGACGATTTATAATGATGACTCGATCATGTACTTGCCCCAATCAGTCATCTATGTCACGGTCAGACTCACCGGAGACAGGAGATGGAACCGTTGGGTCACCGTCGGGAGTGAAGTCTAATGAGCTTCTGATTTTCACCATAGCCCATCGCAGGGCAGATTGGATAGGATAGGCACAGCTGGGATGGACCAATGTTTTTGGTCTTAAATGGACGTTCTCAACCCCAGACTTCATAGCAGCTGTTATGGCAGGTACAGATATAGTTACACCCATGGCACTAGGCCCAGTTACTCTGCAATACTGTTAGGACTCGGCAACAATGCTACCAATATCTGGGGGCTAAGTAGACGACAAGAGGTGGACATATGTGGTGTGACTTCATGCTAAGAAACTAGCACTGAGATAGGCGACTCCATTTAGCTATGGAGCCAACCCTCTTCCTTAAGGTCAAGTCAGCAGTGGTGAATAGACCTCACTGCGGGTGAGCTTCCGGTATTGCACAAGTCTACATGACAAATTTCCTTATAATCCACCTCTGATAACCACTGTCTATGCTATCATCCTACCTATGACGCTAGAACAACAAACCATTACCAAAACCGGGGAGTACACCAGCAGTCACAGAAAATAACAATATGAAACATATCAAAGAAAGAAGTCTCAGTGCTAGAAGATTCAAGAAACCAACAGCGGGCGGATGAAGGCAGATGCAGGTTTACTCCAGAAAAGAGGGTAAAAGTGATAATTAATTGTTTCCCTAAAGCTTGCCCTTCAACTGCCCCTAATGCTGAAACCTATATCCCTAAAATTAACCCTAAAGCTCAAAGGTGTCCCTTAGCTACAACTGACCCCTATACAGCAAGAAGCTCTACTATCCAATGACACCCTGTCAGGGCCGAGCAGAAACTAAATAAAGACCAAGGGCAATATATATGAACGGGGCTGCACCATTTTTTTGGCATGCTCTGAGCCTTACTAACTATCGTACCTTGTTCTATAGGTGTATTAACCATCATATGGCAAAACTGCAATAGACACAACACTTTTGAATGCGCCAAAGATGCAGAGGTGTGACATGCCAGAGTCATACAGTAAAAATGCGCTAAAGCTTGTTGCGAAATTGTCATACAAATCTATACCAGTTTCCAAGTGGCTGACACTAATTTTGGCATGGAACGGGACACTTTCATACAGACTGTCGGATTGTACACTATTAAAAACTGTCGGATCGTACACTATTTCAAACTCCTCAGATATATTATTCTTCAGAACTACAAATGCTAGAACTTGGACAAACATAACTAAGACAATAAAAACAATACAGACAATAGATTTCAAGCAACAATCATTTGACATGTCAAGACAGGACCAGGCTCTATATTTTGCAACCAAACTGCCAGATTCATCTGAGCTTTACAGAGACCAAAAGTATCCTAACGAGCTTAAGTACGCAGCCAATTCAGCTGACAAGTAAGGATCTTGAGCAGTTGCCATGCAATCATTTCAAACAAACTCAGACAACAGAAGACGGACACAACACAGAAACTCCTGCTGACCTAAAAAGCAGGAGAGGACAAAATGGCTGGAGAGTTCCTGCCATTCCTAACACCCAAGCTATCTTTGGCTTCATGTAGCAGGGAATGATAATGTAATTGAGTTGTGCAGGGCTACAGAGAAGAACAGAGACATGGTTCTCCCAATTACAAGAAGTGATTTCAACAATTGGTGGAGTGAAGGGAAAGTGGATGGTGGAAGCCCCCTGGGACTTAAAGAGGTGAAGGCCGTGGAGCATGTAGCCTCTTATCTGTCCCTGTCTCCATGGCATTGGCAGGAATAGCATGTGTAGCTGGCACTGGTTGATCAATTGTTTGGGTCAATGTCTATTTTTTTAGTACCATGGAGACTATAGGAAAGAAAACAGAAAGCTGTCATGAGCATGGCGCGGCGGTGGGCAGACATCATCCCACAGTGTACAAGTCACATTTAATCATGAATGCCGAGCCACAGTCAGATGGAAGAGGAGTGATGTAGTGTGTACGAGTGGGCCGAGGGAGGCTCGGAAAATCTGCTGGTAATCCACAGGCCTCCCGTTACTATGGCAACTAACGGCAACTTCAGCCGGGAGGTGTCCCGAACAGGAAAGAAAGAGGCTCCAGAACATCTGCAGGATGCAAAGCTACATGGTCACAGTGTACTTTATAATGCATGGGCTTTATCGCCTGCCTGTCTATCTGTCTCATATATGTACATATCTATCTATCTATCTATCTATCTATCTATCCCCTATCTATCTATCTATCTATCTACCTCATATCTATCTATCTATCTACCTCATATCTATCTATCTATCTATCTATCTACCTATCTATCTATCTATCTATCTATCTATCTACCTCATATATATCTATCATATCTATCTATCTATCTATCTCCTATCTATCTATCCCATATCTATCTATCTATCTCATATCTATTTATCTCATATCTATTTATCTCATATCTATCTATCTCATATCTATCTGTATCTATCTATCTGTATCTATCTACCTCATATCTATCTATCTATCTACCTCATATCTATCTTATATCTATCTATCTCTTATCTATCTATCTAGCTATCTTTCTTTCTCATATATACATCTATCTATCTATCTATCTATCTCATATATCTATCTATCTGACTGTCTATCTATTATCTTTTTATGTCTAATATATATATATATATATGTATATCTGTCTGTCTAAGCTCTTTCTATCTAATCTCTCTATCTCATATATGTCTCATATCTATATATCTGTCTGTCTAATATCTCTATATCTCTATTAGATGTAAGGTACCCCTGATGAAGCGTCGGTGCTGACGCGAAACACGTAGAGATTATCTTCCCTCCATGAGTTTAATAAAAAGCTTTTACTTTTCCTAACCTGGATTAAGCACTATATTTCAAGCCTCACGAGCGCCGCATGTCCTTTTTTCCCCTAAACGGGTTCATCTCCTATCTATCTATCTATCTACCTATCTATCTATCTATCTATCTATCTATCTATCTATCTACCTATCTATCTATCTACCTATCTATCTATCTCATATCTATCTACCTATCTATCTATCTATCTATCTATCTATCTCATATCTATCTATCTCATATCTATCGATCTATCTCATATCTTTCTATCTCATATCTAACTATCTATTTATCTATCTATTTATCTACCTCATCTCTATCTATCTATCTATCTATCTACCTTATCTCTATCTATCTATTTATCTACCTCATCTCGATCTATCTATCTATCTATCTATCTTTCTATCTATCTATCTCATATCTATCTATCTATCTATCTATCTATCTATCTATCTATCTATCTATCTATATCACATCTATCTATCTCATATCTATCTATATCACCTCTATCTATCTATCTATCTATCTATCTATCTATCTATCTCATATCTATCTATCTATTTAATATCCATTAATCTAAAATCCAGATCTATCTACCTATTTATCTCAGATATCTATCTCATATCTATTTCATATCTACCTTGACACAGCGTGGCCTCACCTGACAATGGAATACATATTCTGGAGTGGTTTTCTTGAACTTCATGTTCCATACTAAGGCGACACCATCTGGTTCATGAGGGGCGTCTTCATTATTATTATATGATGCTACCATTAGTTCTGGATACTGAAACACAAACAAAAATGTACCATTTATTCTGATAGTGAGCTATGGACGTGGTGGATAATACCATGGATAGGCAAAACAGAAGGAAAGAAACAAGAAGAAGAAAAGGAAGAGGAAGAAAGGGAGAGGAAAGAAGCAGTATGGAGAGGAGAGGAGGAAAAGAAAGACAAAAGGAAGGGAGTGGAGAGAAGAGGAGAGAAGAGGAAAGGAGAGGAGAAGAATAAAAGGGAGAAAAGGGATGAGAGAAAACAAAGGAAGAAAGAGAGAAGAGAGAAAGAAATGGGAAAAGAGGAGAGGAAGAAAAGGGAAGGGAGAGGAGAGAAGAGAAGAGAGGAAGAAAAGAGAAACGAGAGGAGAGGTGAGACGGTACGGTGGATCCGCTGGGCCAACGCAAGCGGTGGTAGTTAAGCCACGCCAGGGAACGGAATCTAAGTAGCCCCCGCCTTTCACCAGAGCCCGCCGCAAAGCGGGATGGACTTGCTGCGGCGTGAGGCTACCAGGTCGTTACCCCTGACGTGACTTGCTTGCGGTGGCGGCCGGGGTACAGCGTGGTACAAAATCGTAATCCAAAGGCGAAGTCAGGGACAGGCAAAAGGTCAGGGCAGGCGGCAGAGGTTTGTGGTCAGAGACGGACAGACGGTCAGGGCAGGCGGCAAACAGGCAAGGTCAGGAAACGTAGCGGAACGGACTGGTACATGGATAAGCAATACGGACTCAAGGACACTCCAAACTCACTCTAAGCACACCAACAATCTGGCAACAGGTGCCGGGGGCGGATACATTATATAGGACCAGCGCCCGGCAATAAGCCAATTACCGGGACATGGCCCTTTAAATCTAAAACCAGCGGTCGCGCGCGCGCTAGGGGCGCGCTTGCGCACGACGGCCGGGCGGAAAAGGAGCAAACCCTTCACGGAGCGGGGCCAGGTAAGCGAGCCGGCGTGGGGACGAGGGTGGCCGCGGAGTGACCGCGATGCCGCCCCGCGGGCCCCGGCAGGCAGGGAATACGGCCGCAGGGGGCAGCGGCGCCCGCAGCAGCCGCATGACAGTACCCCCCCCCCCCATTAGGTCTCCCCCTCTTTTTTTTGAACCTAGCCAGGAGATCTTCTCCTCTCCTTTCCTCTTGTCATGGCGGCCGCGGGCGCCGCTGCCCCTGCGGCCGCCATGACAAGAGGAAAGGAGAGGAGAAGAATAAAAGGGAGAGAAGGGATGAGAGGAAGCAAAGGGAAGGAAGAGGAAAGGATAGAGGAAGAAAAAGGAAAAGAGAGGAGAGAAGGAAGGAAAAGGGAAGGAAGAGGAAAGAAGCAGTATGGAGAGGAGATGAGGAAAAGGAAGACGAGAGGAAGAAAAGGGAGAGGAGTGAAGAGGAATGGGGAGGAGAGGAATAAAAGGGAGAGAATGTAAGAAAGGAAACAAAGGGAAGGAAGAGGAGAGAAGGGAGGAAGAAATGGGAGAATAGAGGAGAGGAAGAAAATGGAAGGGAGAGGAGAGAAGCTGAAGAACATGGATAACTGCAGACGATAGGAAGAAAAGGGAGAGGAGAGGAAGAAAAGGGAAGGAAGAGGATAGAAGAGGAGAAGAGAGCTGAGAAAGAAATGGGAAGGTAGAGATGAGAAGAGAGGAGATGAAGAAAAGGGAACTAAAAGAAGAGGAGAAGAATGGAAAGGAAGAAAAGGGAATCGAGAGAGTTGAGAAGAGGAAGAAAAAGGGGAGGAAGAAGAGAGAAAAAGAAATTAAAGGAGAGAAAAGGGTAGGGAAGGAGGAATAAAAGAAAAAAGAAGGCAAGGAAAAGAAAAACAACAGTAGGATGTAATGAAAGAAGGAATGGTAAAAAGAAACAAATTGGTGGGATGAAAGAAAGAAGGAATGAGAAAAGGACAGATTAGGCATATGCAGTTTTGAAAAATTTCATTCTGAACCATGTACATTCGTATGGAGCAGCCTCCCCTCCTGAGAAGAATCTCCACTAGATGTTGACGTCCCCCAGAAGAACATACATTATTATACTACTATATTCTTCATGACACTCATCCGCATTACCTGCAGCGACCAGTCCAGACAAGTAACCACTCGATGTTTTGACCAATGTTCATCATAAAACTGTCGATTAAAAGAGAGATTGGCCCCGGCTTGGATGTCCCTTTAAGAAACAGAAGAAGGCCTGTGTTACTCCTACAAGATACAGATTGTATTTGTATAATATATACATCCTCATATGCAGTGATCTGCGTTGTTTTTCCTGCAATGTGGTTAGTTCTTTACATTTTTGTCAGGGTTGCATGTCCTCCTCATGTCTGTGTTAGCTGCCTTTAGGCCCGCTTCCCATCTGTGTTGGAGGTGATGATCGTTGCCTCTGGCACAGATTCTTTCCAAAATTAATACCAAAGTAGCAGATGTAGTATACAGGAGTAGGTGATACTGTATATTAATAAATGGTTAAAAATGTTTAATAATGTTTATTAATAATTGTTTTTTTGCCATGATTGTTCTAAGAATGTTCTAGAAATAACCCCTATTTCACCCCTGTGTTCAACTAGTACCTTCTGCACATGCCTGTAGATTGTGTATATTCATGCTGTCTTGCAGAAATGTAACCAGCTGCAGTCACTCAAGACTTTGGCAGGAAAAACCATGACAACACAGGGTGGTGGTAGATTAGAAGGTTTTATAAGACAGGTACATTTAATGTTCTGGGTCTCTCTTTATTTCTCCATCTGCTAAGTGGAGTCTGGGTCTCTCCAAGGGAACATGTCTCTCTACTGGAGTCAGTGAGTTTTTACCACTTCAGGTTATCGGAGCCATCATCTGAAGCTGTCAGGGAGCCTATCCATCAAGACATACTGACTTAGGCTGTGATGAATCTGGGCTTGGAGGTCAGCTTTGAACCCCTTTTCCTCCCTGGCCGCATGGAAGTGGAGTGATAGAAACGTAGCTATGCGGGGACTGGGTTTAGGAACATCACCTTGCCTCGGCCTACAGAGTGGCTGCAACTGGAAGGATGGTGTTGTAACATGAAGGATGCCCACTGCCATGTGTATAACAACTTGCCTGGTGACATAAAGAGCCTTTGTATGATTTGCTACCATTAACTCTTTGTCTTTGCCTGCTTATTCTGCACTGCACATCAAGGGCACCTCGCACACCATGTAACACGGGCAGTTGAGGGAGAGACTACCTACAAAGTGTGCCCCGGGGGAACGACTACCAGCAACATCTGAGTAGACCCCTTCTTCATTGGTGCCGGAGCAGGAGAGGCACGAGAGGTGTAGCTGATGTGATTGTTAGCCGCCGTGACTAGAGCCATAGCCACTTTAAGAATGGCTATCTCTGCTTCCGACCCTCTCCTCTGCCCCTACTCTATCCCGGTTCATCACACAGACATCAATATCAAAAGACAGAGCAACTGGTTAACACTGAGACAAATTGACATTCCAATACCTGTTAACAGTATGATATCACTTACATTGGATTTCCCCTATCAGGTGCGACTATACAAATTTACTTGCACAGTATGTTTTGCTTTAAAAATGACCGCCACCACAATGGAAAAATGAGGGCAACCCATTATTGTAATTTAACCCCTTAAGCACCAGGCTTGAAAAGGCCTTAATGACACAACTAAGTATTGTAGTTTTTGTCTCCCTGCATTTCAACAATCATAACTTTTTCTATGACGCAGTTCTATGAGGTCATGTTTTATGTGGGAGAAGTTGTATTTTTGGGGGGCATAGTTAGTGATCCACCTCTCTCCTTGCTACTCCTCTGCCTCTCCCCTCTGCCAATCCCTTCACTGACTGCCCATTGTCAGCGTATCTAGTTCAAGTTAGTAACCACGACCTATAAGGCTCTCCATAACCTCTCTCCTCCACACATCTCTGCCTTAATCTCCAAATACAGGCAGTCCCCGACTTACATCGTTCCGACTTACATACGTCCCCTAGTTACAAACGGAGACTTATGGGTCGTGGCTGACATTCAACACTGAGTCACGCCCCATGATAACCAAGTGCCAGCATGCCACAGCTGCACATGAGATACAGAAAGTTAGGTGAAATGTTCTAAAAAAGGGCACAGACAACAAAACAAATGTAAAAACTGTTCCCTGTACTATCCAAAACAAAAAAAATTTGTTTTTGCTGGAATTACATTCAGTAAATCTACCTGTTCCGACTTACATACAAATTCAACATAAGGACAAACCTACAGTCCCTATCTCGTTTGTAACCCGGGGACTGCCTGTACCTGCCCTCACGCAATCTCCGCTCCTCACAGGACCTTCTTCTCTGTTCTCCTCTTATCAGCTCCTCCCACAACCGTCTCCAAGACTTCTCCCGTGCCTCCCCCCGACTCTGGAACTCACTACCCCAACACATCAGACTCTCCCCAAATCTCACTTGCCTCAAAAGCAACCTGAAAACCTATCTCTTCAGGAGCCTATAACCAACAATAACCCCATTGTTACTACTCCACCCCACGAATATGTCCGCCCCTCACCTTCTGTCTCTTCCCACCTTCCTTGTAGAGTGTAAGCCCTCACGGGCAAGGACCTCTCTCCTTCTGTACCAGTTGTTAGTTGTTAATTTGTCACCTTTGTAATTGTTTGACCTATGTTATGTATGCAACCCGAATGTACAGCGCTCTGGAACCAAGGGCGCTCTAAAATAAATAATAATAATAATATCAATTACTGTGTAATTTACCCCAAAAAATTTGCAGCATGAGCATATAAAAGTGTTTTTTCACATTTGTTTTTTTAGCAATTGTTTATACCATAAATACTGAATAACCTCTTATTACAGTCGCATGGATACCAATATGTGTAGGTTTTTTTTTTTGTGTAATGTATTCACAATATTTTTTTTAGTTAAATATTTATTTTATTTGTTTTAGGAGTTTCAGCTCCTTAACATGGGCTGCCGTGGACCAAAGTAATTGGACAAATTAAATACTTGTAAATAAAATGTTAATTTCTAATACTTGGTTGAAACCCTTTGTTGGCAATGACGGCCTGAAGTCCTGACCTCATGGACATCTCCAGACGCTGGGTTTCCTCCTTGTTAATGTTCTGCCTTTATTGCAGTGGTTTTCAGTTGCTGTTTGTTTGTGGATTTTTTTTGTCTGAAGTTTAGTCTTTAACAAGGGAAATGCTGCTCAGTTGGGCTGAGATCTGGTGACTGACTTGGCCATTCAAGAATATTCCACTTCTTTTCTTTAATAAACTCCTGGGTTGCTTTGGGTCATTGTTTTGGGTGATTGTTTATCTGTATTATGAAACGTTGATGAATCAGTTTGGCTGCATTTGGCTGGATTTGAGCACACAGTATATCTGACTACTCTCCAGGATGTAGGCATATCAATATCCAAATCTACCATAAAGAGAAGACTGCATGAAAGTAAAAACAGAATTTTCACTGCACGGTGCAGCCACTCATAAGCCTCAAGATTAAAAAGACTAGATTGGACGTTGCTAAAAAAAAAAAGAAAAAAAAAAAAGCCAGCACAGTTTTGGAAGAATATTCTTTGGACAGATGAAACCAAGATCAACCTCTACTAGAATGATGGAAAGAAAAGTATGGCGAAGGAGTGGTACAGCTCATGATCCAAAGCATACCACATCGTCTGTAAAACATGGCGGAGGCAGTGTGATGGCTTGGGCATGCATGGCTGCAAGTGGCACTGGGTCACTAGTGTTTGATGATGTGACACAGGACAGAAGAGCCGGTTGAATTCTGAGGTATTCAGAAACATACTATGTGCTCAAATCCAACCAAATGCAGCCAAACTGATTGGTCGGTGTTTCATAATACAATGACCCAAAACATAAAGCCAAAGCCACCCAAGAGTTTATTAAAGCAAATAAGTGGAATATTCGTGAATGGCTAAGTCAGTCACCTGATCTCAGCCCAAATGAGCAGCATTTCACCTGTTAAAGACTAAACTTCAGACAGAAAAGTCCACAAACAACAACTGAAAACTGCTGCAGTAAGGGCCGGCAGAGCATCATAAAGGAGGAAACACAGCGTCTGGTGATGTCCATGAGGTCAAGACTTCAAGCAGTCATTGCCAACAAAGGGTCCTCAACCAAGTATTAGAAATTAAAATTTTATTTACAATTATTTAATTTGTCCAATTACTTTTGGTCCCTCTAAGAACAGGGCGGCCCTTGATAAGGAGCTGAAACTCCTAAACCCTTCATCCAATTTTTAAGGTAGATACTCTCAAATAAAAGCTGAAAGTCTGAACTTTGTGTCCATAACTTGAAGAGGTTTCAGTAAACAGGTACAAAAAACAAAATTTGTGTCAGTGTCCAAATATATATGGACCTAACATGTACATACATGGCACATATGGAGGCCATGGTTAGGCCTCTGGCTGCCATAAAAACCTGATTAAGGGGCTTCCTCCAAAACCATGAAGGACGACATTACTATTAACCGAACCATTCAAGGAATTAGATGTCCCGTATTGAAGGTTTTGTTGATCATGGACGTTACAGCATCAGCTGGTCCAACATCAGACATGGACAGCACATTGTTGTAAAGTTCGTCTACTGACAGACAGCATCCAATGTTCTGAGATACAGAGCCGTGACCGCTGTAAGAATAATGTGATCACGCAGATATAGCTCCCTCTCTCCATAACAATGAATAACTAGGCGGGTATGCCTATTTTGCAATGTGTTAGCTATACTCCTATCAGTAATGGATGTTGCACAGATTCTGAGCAAGATACAGAGTCTTGCATTGATACCAGGCTTGGACTGGCAAACAGGGCATCATGGGAAATCCTCTGTGGGCCTTTGAGCATAGTGGGCCCCTGAGAATAGTCAGCCTGGGGCTCTCTCTCAGGTAGAGAGGCAGAGAAAGAGAGGTGTGTCCAGCATGTGCAGTTATATACAGGGCCCCAGAATCAATTCCACCGAAGAGCCCCAATAATCAACTTGACCAGTGGGCCCCAAGACTCAACTCCACTGGTGGGCCCCAGGAATCAACTCCACTGGTGGGCCTCAAGTCTCAACTCCACCGGTGGGCCCCAAGACTCAACTTTGCTGGTGGGCCCCAAGAATCAATGCCACCAGTGGGCCCCAAAAATCAACGCCACCAGTGGGCCCCAAAAATCAACTTCACCGGTGGGCCTCAAGAATCAACTCCACCGGTGGCCCCAAGAATCAACTCCACTGGTGGTCTCCAAGAACCATCTCCACTGGTGGGCCCCAAGAATCAGCTCCACTGGTGGTTCCCAAGAACCATCTCCACTGGTGGGCCCCAAGAATCAACTCCACCAGTGGCCCCAAGAATCAACTCCACTGGTGGGCCCAAAGAACCATCTCCACTGGTGGGCCCCAAGAATCAACTCCACTGGTGGGCCCAAAGAACCATCTCCACTGGTGGGCCCCAAGAATCAACTCCACTGGTGGTCCACAAGAACCATCTCCACTGGTGGGTCCCAAGAATCAACTCCACTGGTGGGCCCCAAGAACTATCTCCACTGGTGGGCCCCAGGAATCAGCTCCACTGGTGGGCTTCAAGAATTAACTCCACTGGTGGGCCACAGGCGCCACAGTCAGACACTGATTGAAACCTTATATAACCCAAGCCTATCTGCCGTCAATAATAATCATGCTTATTCATCATGTATATGACATCTACTTGTTAATATTGATAACTGAGCTCCCGAAGGTGAGCTAGCGAATCACCGAGCTTGGCAATCAGCCTACTGCACAGACACACCCCTCTACGTACAGCACACTAAGCTCCGCGATTCGCTAGCTCACGTCCTAGCACTTCCATTATCTATACTTCTGCACTATGGGCCACATGTATGAAAACTGTCTAGGTCTAAGACTTTCCTTGTTGCCCATAGCAACCAATCAGAGCACCTCTTTAATTTAATATAGTGCTCTGAAAAAATAAAAGGGGCCTTCTGTTTGAATGCTATGGGTAACAAGAAAAGTCTTAGACTAAGACAGTTTTCATACATGACCCCCTTACGTCTTTAATAGCCAACTATTCATAACATCATTGAATAGCATATATGTATTTTTATGATGTTTGTGGCCCATAATAGTGCCGAACCCTGTAAAATCATTCTGCATCAGGTCATTGTAAGCATCATTGTACCGGCTCAAACCAGCCCCCCTTCTCCCGCCAAGACAGGGCATTTATACTCCCTCTGCCTGCTGAGGAAGCGTGCTAGGAACGCACGTGAAACGCGTTGCTCCCCCCTTTTTCTGTTTATTGTACTAGTGGCTATTATGCTTTTAATCCAACCAATAAATTTTATTATTCTTTTGATATAATCCCAGCTATAACCTTTTTTTTTTTAAACAGTATCTAGCGCCAGACACCTCTTTTCTATATGTTCCTTTAAGGAAGGAGTAATATTATAATCTATTATTTTTACCCAACCGTGAAGAAGATACAACTCCAAAGAGGACATACTAAAGGCCAAGCCTGCTGCATCCGGGGGACCACGGTTCCGCCACTCAAGTTGAGGAATACAAGCCTACATCAGACAAGCAGGATGACTTCCACCAAGAAGATCGATAGATATATATGCACTACAGTTTGTTGCGCCACCGCAGGCGCAACACTATCAGATGAGCGGCCACCACATCACTTTATTTCACAAAAAATACCATCTTGATGCGCTGTACTAGAAGTGAGCTCCAGGGCTTCTCTTTCTTTTCTTCTCCTCTCAACAGCACTTATATTACGATAGATATTAGATAGGTATTAGATGGATGGATGGATAGATAGATAGATAGATAGATAGATAGATAGATAGATAGAAATATCTATGTACCCCACATCTATCTGTCTATCTCAAATCTATCTATAGATAAAGCTCAAATCGATCTATAGATAAAATAGTATAGTAATAGTATATAGAAGATGAGAGACAGGGAGAAGAGGTGATAGATAGAAATGAGTAGATTGTAGATAGATATGAGATAGATAGATAGATAGATAGATAGATAGATAGAAATATCTATGTACCCCACATCTATCTGTCTATCTCAAATCTATCTATAGATAAAGCTCAAATCTATCTATAGATATAAATATAAATATATATACCTATATTAATATGTATATATATATATAATTATATATATTTATATATATATATTTTATATATACATATACAGAGAGAGAGAGACAGGGAGAGAGGTGATAGATAGATATGAGATAGATTGGTAGAAGGATATGAGAGATACAGCATCTCACAAAAGTTAGTACACCCCTCACATTTTTGTAAATAATGTACTATATCTTTTCATGGGACAAAACTGAAGATAGGATACTTTGATACAATGTAAAGTAGTCAGTGCACAGCTTGTATTACAGGGTAAATTTGGTGCCCTCAAAATAACTCAATACACAGCCATCAATGTCTAAACCATTGGCAACAAAAGTGAGTACACCCCTATGTGAAAATGGACAAATTGTGCCCAATTTGCCATTTTCCCTTTGCAGTGTCATGTGACTCACTAGTGTTAACAGTTCTAATGTGTGAATGAAGAGCAGGTGTGTTAAATTTGGTGTTATTGCTCTCACACTCTCTCATACTGGTCACTGGAAGTTCAACATGGCCTCTCATGGCAAATAACTGTCTGAGGATCTGAAAAAAAAAAGAATTGTAGCTCTACATAAAGATGGCCGAGGCTATAAGAAGATTTCCAACACCCTGAGCTGCAGCTCAGGGGCAAGACTATACAGTGATTTAACTCAGAACAGGTCTCGCCATGGTCGACCAAAGAAACTGAGTGCACGTCCTCAGCATTTATGCAGAGGTTACAGGGGTGTAGGTCAACCTGTCAGTGCTCAGACCATACATCACACACTGCATCAAATTGGTCTGCATGGCTGTCATCCCAGAAGGAAGCCTCTTCTAAAGATGATGCACAAGAAAGCCCTAAACAGTTTGCTGAAGACAAGCAGACTAAGGACATGGATTCTTGATGTGACCAAGATAAACTTATTTAGTTCAGATGGTGTCAAGAATATGTCATCCTGGCAACCAGGTGTGGAGGACAAAGACAAGTGTGTCTTGCCTACAGTCAGGCATGGTGGTGGGAGTGTCATGGTTTGGGACTGTCGGGGGCTGCCATCTGTGGGGAGCTACAGTTCATTGAGGGAACCATGAATGCCAACATGTACTGTGACATACTGAAGCAGAGCATGATCCCCTCCCTTCTGGGCCGCAGGGCAGTATTCCACAATGATAACGACCCCAAACCCAAAGAAGACCACTGCCTTGCTAAAGAAAATGAGGGCAAAGGTGCTGGACTATCCAAGCATGTCTCCAGACCTAAACCCTATGGAGCATCTGTGGGGCATCCTCAAACAGAAGGTGGAGGAGCACAAGGTCTCTAATATCCACCAGCTCCGTGATGTCCTCATGGAGGAGTGGGAGAGGATTCCAGTGGCTGCAACCTGTGAAGCTCTAGTGAACTCCATGCCCAAGAGAGTTAAGGCAGTGCTGGAAAATAATGGTGGCCACACAGAATACTGACAGTTTGGCACAATTTGTTCATTGTTACTTAGTGGTGTACTTTTGTGGTCACTTAGGGGTGCACTCACTTTTGTTGTGACATAGGGGTGTACTCACTTTTGTTGCCAGCGGTTTAGACATTGATGGCTGTGTGTTGAGTTATTTTGAGGTCACACCAAATTTACACTGTTATACAAGCTGTACACTGACTACTTTACATTGTAATAAAGTGTCATATCTTCAGTGTTGTCCGATGAAAATGTATGATACAATGTTAACAAAAATGTGAGGGGTGTGGACACTCTTGTGAGATACTGTTTATGATAAATAGATAAAAATGAGACAAATACATCTCTTGGGTAAATCTTTAATGTTCCCGTCATTGCCTATTTTAATAAAGACACACAAACCTCTAAGGCTTTCCGGGAAGTACATGAGAATTCCAGTCTTTGCCCTCGGGATTCCACCCAGCAGCACAGTGATCTGCATTACCTGGGGGGCGGCTGTGTTATCATTATTCTCACTTTTCCCCTCTGTATTATCCTTGTCTGACATCAATTATTGGCTCATTTGGGAAATTAAGATGACAAACAATAGCTGAGCTCCTTGAGCGGATCAGGAGGGTAGATGGATGTAAAGCATAGCTCCATGGCTTGTTGGCCCCCTCTTCAGACTCAGCATCCGGGGCCACATGCCCCAGTTGCTTCTGACTAGCTACATCTATGGTTCTAGTAAATCCTATGATGTTTGTTAGCGGTAAAATATAGATGTTAGGGGGATCTTGCTCCCTGCAACATTGCCTGAAAAATTAGCTGCTGTAGTTTCTAAACTTGTCCTCCTTTGGCCAAATCTGTTCATCAATATAATAAAAAAGAACTGCAGGAAAGGAATGAAGTCAATGAGGTGGAGACGTTTCAGCCAGAACCTACAATTTCCTAATTCCACCCAACCAGGCATGATGGACGTCCCCGAGGAGCGGTTAGTTGATAACGTTCCCTGGCTGGATGGGATAAGATGTTTGTGACTTTTAGTTGAAACATCTCCACCTACTTGACTTTGTTCATCTCATTAACCTATGCTGTAACCATACATGAGAAAGATACACCAATTTGGCCAAAGGACAACAATTTAAGAAAATATATCCGCACAACCGTCAGGTACTTTTGCAGGTTTTGGGGGCAAAATCTTTGTCTCAAGCCCCCGTTAAATTGCAGCTCATTATGCCTGCTCAAAACCATCTTGGCCCTTTCCTTTTTTTTGCCAGGCTTGGACTGGCCTGTAGGAGAAACTGCCTGTAGGCTTCCGGGGATGGCAGGCCTAGGGTTCTTTATAGGAAGAAAAGCAGATCAAGAGAGGCATAGTACAAGAGTAATGTGCAGAAAGTGCAATCTTGTACAATAGCTGTAAAACGGACCCCAAGAATCATCTCCACTGGTGGCCCAAAGAATCATCTCCACTGGTGGGCCCTGAGAATCAACTCCACTGGTGAGCCCCAAGAACCAACTCCACTGGTAGGGCCTTGAGAATAAACTCCACTGATGAGCCCCAAGAACTAACTCCACTGGTGGGCCCTGAGAATCCACTCCACTGGTGGGTCCTCGAGAATCAACTCCACTGGTGAGTCCCAAGAATCAACTCCACTGGTAGGGCCTCGAGAATCAACTCCACTGTTAGGGCCCCGAGAATCTACTCCACTGGTGGGTCCCATCGATCAACTCCACTGGTGGGTCCCAAGAATCAACTCCACTGGTGGGCTGCAAGAATCAACTGCACTGGTGGCTCCAAGAATACACTCCACTGGTGGTCCCCAAGAATAAACTCCACTGGTGAGCCCCAAGAATAAACTCCACTGGTGGGCCCCAAGAATCAACTCCCCAGGTGGGTCCCAAGAATCAACTCCACTGGTGGGCCCCACGAATCAACTCCACTGGTGGACCCCAGGAATCAACTCCACTAGTGGCCCCAATAGTTAATTATACTTGTGAGCCATAAGAATCAGCTCCACTGGTGTACCCCAGGAGTCAACTCCACTGGTGGCCCCAATAGTTAATTATACTTGTGAGCCATAAGAATCAACTCCACTGGTGGGCCCCAGTATTCACCTTCACTGGTGGGCCCCAGTATTCACCTTCACTGGTGGGCCCCAGTATTCACTTTCACTGGTGGGCCCCAGGCATCCCTGTCTGACATTGTCCTTTATTTAAACCTGTCCCATCAGTGTAAGTCCTTAAATGTTGCTGTTTGCCTGTGACCTCACATTTTTCTGCTGGTTTGGAGTGCACCAAAACACAGGATGTCAGTAAAACTGTTGGGGGTGTGTCTGTCAACGCAGTGTTGACAGACCTGCAGTGACAACTAGAAGAATTTTGAGGCATTGTAACAACATGTTTGTCCCTCATGATGCTCGGTTTCATAGTTAGACTGGTTCATCAGTAGCTCCCCCAATTAGTCAAAACATCTTATATAGTTAAATCACATTATTATATCCACTTCCTATTTTCAGTGTCAGTAGTGTGTAGTTCAAGAAGAAAGTCATGTATGGTGCGCTGGCTTGGTGTGTGATAGTCTGTCTGCACACATATCTCTTGTTGCTGTCATGGGTAAAAGGGGCGATATATCAAAGGTGCATAGAGGGATGACTATTGGCTTTCAGGCACAGTGTGGCAGGATTTCTGAAACTGTGCAGTTTGTGAACTGTTCGCGGCTGCTGTGGTGAAAGTATCGCCAGTGGACAAATGGCTCCGTTGTGAATAAGAGACGTGGAGACTGTGGAGAACCACATGCCATTTATGTCAGAGGTGAACGCCAGCTATGAAGGTGCAAGAAACATCAGAGAACAAACACCCTGCAACTGTTGCTAGAAGAACACAAGCTGGTGGTGGAAACATTTTGAAGGCCACTCATCCATGTGGAAGGCGCTATCGCCCAATAAGTCCATCCTTACCGATCACATACACTCATACATGCTGTTTGTCTCACCTGGGGTGAATGGGATCTTCCAGCAATACAATGCAACATGTCACATGGCTAGAAATGTCCAATATTGATTGGAAGAGAATGACCAAGACCAAGACTCTGGCCCCTAATTCCCAGGATAGAAAAACACAATAGCCAGCTCACTAATAGCGATGTAAGTACCTCAATTGCCGTCTGTGCACGAACCTGCGCCCCAAAAAGCGTATGATGTGAAGCAAAAAAAAAAGTCCAGAACTGTCAACACCAATACAGATACAAATGAGGAGTTTATTGGAAAATTGCCAAAACAGTGCACATAGAATCAGAGGGGCAGTAAAATTTTGGCAATTTTTCAATAAACTCCAAATTTGTATTCATATTGGTGCCGAACAATCTGGACTTTCATTTTGCTCCCCTAATTCCCAAGACCTGAGCATATGTAGGGTGTCCCTGGATGGTGGTGCTGGCTCTATGGCCTCTTCAGCAGCTGTGGGGCCTCTGGATGGTGGTGTTGGCTCTATGGACCCTCCAGCAGCTGGGGGGGCCCCTGGATGGTGATGTTGGCTCTGTGGACCTTCCAGCAGCTGTGGGGCCCCTGGATGGTGGTGTTGGCTCTATGGACCCTCAAGAAGTTGTGGGAGCCCTGGATGGTGGTGTTGGCTCTATGGTCTCTCCAGCAGCGGTGGGCTCCCCTCGAGGGTGGTGTTGGCTCTCTGGTCCCTGCAGCAGCGGTGGGAGCCCCTGGATGGTGTGTTGTCTCTTTGGTCCGTTCAGTAGCTGTGGGTGCCCCTGGATGGTGGTGTTGGCTCTATGAACCCTATATCAGCTGTGAGGCCCCTGGATGGTGGTGTTGGCTCTATGGACCCTCCAGCAGCTGTGGGGCCCTTGGATGGTGGTGTTGGCTCTATAGACCCCTGCAGCAGCGTGGGGCCCCTGGATGGTGTTGTTGACTTCTATGGACCCTACACGTGGGAGCCGGTGGGGGAGCCCCTGGATGGTGTGTTTGGCTCTATGGCCCCTCCAGCAGCTGTTGAGCCCCTGGATGGTGTGTTGTCTCTATGGACCCTCAGTAGCTGTGGAGCCCTGGATGGTGGTGTTGGCTCTGTGGACCCGTCCAGGCAGCTGTGGGGCCCCTGGATGGTGGTGTTGACTTTATGGACCCTCCAGTAGCGGTGGGAGCCCCTGGATGGTGGTGCTGGCTCTATGGCCCCTCCAGCAGCTGTGGGAGCCCCTGGATGGTGGTGTTGGCTCTGTGGACCCTCCAGCAGCTGTGGGGCCCCTGGATGGTGGTGTTGACTCTATGGACCCTACAGTAGCTGTGGGAGCCCCTGGATGGTGGTGTTGGCTCTGTGGACCCTCCAGAAGCTGTGGGTGCCCACTCGATCGGGGTTTAGGACCTATAAGACCCCCGACCAGCGCTGTTCCCCTGGTGGTGTGTTGTCTCTATGGACCCTACAGTAGCTGTGGGAGCCCCTGGATGGTGGTGTTGGCTCTGTGGACCCTCCAGAAGCTGTGGGATGCAGTCAGCTCCAGATACCTGTGACATTCTACCAGGACCTTATGAAGTCACTCCCCGACCATCTTTCTGCTGTCTGTTCTGCACATGGTGAATGAAAATAACCTATAAACCTTATTGATGCCATGTACCCAATGTGCAATTTTTACAAAGATTATGATGCAATTATGATGTAGAGTAAGAGCTCCTTTCCTCAGGGCCCAATGAATCCCGGTCGAGCACCATGGACAAGCCATGACCATACAAAGCCACCTGGAAGAACAACATAGAAGCTATAGATACAGTAAATGCCTTCTTTGCCCTTCTTCAGTCATGGTCCCAATGTTGACCACATCTTCTCATCCCCTAGATCAGTAAGGTCCCCTTTAATTCCATAAATTAGCCGTCTAGACCGTATATATTTACAAGCACAGACAGGTTTTTTTTTTTACAAGAGAGCCACATTTTTTGCTTTACATGACGCCAAATGTGTTCCGCTTATGGCGGTTCTATAAATACAGCTGTCATCATCCATCACCAGTTCGGGTTTTCACGTTGCTCCCCAGAGTTTGATGAATCACAAATGACAGAACGTGCTGGGAACTGAAGCTTAAGAAGACGTGACAGGACCTGGCGAGGATGTCGGCGGCGGCCCTGCTGGCACCCGTCTACCTGGTACATGGCAACATCACAGGCCGGAGAACCTTCTATGACGCGACCTTATTAATGACAATTACTAAAAATAAAAACTGATCAACACATCCAAAAAAAATTTAAAAGAAAATGATGTGGTTGCACGCTGGTGTGGAGGCATACAGTGCAAACAACAACATAGCGGCAGCACTCTACAGACGCTAAGAGACAGTCAAATGGAATGTATGGACTATTTTAAAATCCATTTCTACAAATTTTTGGATACATGAAAATTCGAGGTTCTTAGCGCACATTTTTGATCAAAACTGCAAGAACCCATCCACCACGACAAGGTGACCTCAGTACAGATGGGAACCTACACTAACATTTCATCTCACGTGGTGCCTTATTAGGTCTCCATACTTTCAGGGAATACAGGTCCCAGCTACATCTGCTCTGACTAAAGACAGTCAGTGTGGATGGGCGTCATGTATATAATTTTCTTTATGTGCTGATCAACTTTTATTTTTGGACTTTTTGCATGGGGGAGTAGCAGCCTCCAGTTTGGTCGAGCACTCCGCCCACCCACACAGAGTGTCTTTAGTCAGAGCAGAATGTAGTTTGGACCTTCATTCCCTGAAAGTCTGGAGGCCTGAGCAGGCTCAGACTGACCCTCAGGGAAATAGGGAAAACCCCAAGTGGGCCCCTGAGCTTGGTAGACCTGGAGTTGTTTTTGAACTCCATATACATTCTCAGAAGAGGCAAAAAAGCATAGAAAGATATGCAAAAAGCAGGAGTATAGGAGGCATCTACAGTCATTTATAGTAGCTGTAGGGTGGGCCCCTAAAATAAACTCCACCGGTGGTCCCTTAAAAACTCAACTGATGGGCCCCTATTGTCAACTCCACCTGTGGGCCCTAAAGGGCACCAACGGAGATGAGATGTTAGAGTAGGTCCCCATCTGAACTGAGGTCACCTTGTCGTGGTGGATGGGCGCTTGCAGCTCTGATCAAAAAATTTGCACTAAGAACCTCAAATTTTCATGCATCTAAAAAATAGCAGAAATGGATTTTAAAATAGTGCATATATTCCCTTTGAATAGTGTTAGTAGAGCGCTGCCGATGTTGTTGTTTTTAATGACAATTACTGGCGCTAATTACTCATTTACAATAGGGAACGCGCGGTCGCTCCGAGCAGCCAATCAGCAATCAGAGTTTACTTCCAATCAGGCGACAATGCGATTATTATGCCAGAAAAAACCTTTAAGAATAGGAGGTGATTGCCTATCAGGGTGCAGGAAAGTAGCACTAGGTGCCCCTCAACTGTGGAGAATGGGAATATACTGATTTAGAGAAGTCATAGGGGCAGAGAGCTGCTGGTGGATGATGGGGCCTTGCTCTGCTTAATCAAGAAGAAGGTTCCGGCAGGGGAGCAGAGGTTAGTATACCGAACCATTGCTAGTCCTAACTCAAAACAGTTGCACAGGCAAAAGCTAAAAGTAATCTGCAACATAGTGTGAGAGTCCTTACTGCTCTATAGTATCTGAAATTAGTGGATAAAGAGAATGGAAGGTTATGGAATAATGACAGATGGGCTGCTACCTCTCACTTAAAGTGTCTGCATACATCTGCAGTTATTTGTAATTTGTTACTCCACAGCAGGGGTGCCCACCATGCAGCCCGGGCCACATTTGGCCCCCAGTGTCCCTCTGTATGACCCCCATCAGGACACAAACATGCTTTGTCTCTGCCCTTCAGAAGGTAATATTCATCTTTTCGTAGCTGCATTCAACCGATGGCACTGTATGCCGGGCACCGTATGGCAGGCACTGCTATGGTAAGCACTATGGGTGACATGTATGAACCTGGCGCCAACTCTCGCCAGTTCTCTCTTTGGGCCACATGTATGAAACTGTTTAGGTCTAAAACTCTCTCTTTTGCTCATAGTAACCTAAACAAGTTCATACATGTGGCCCTGTGTCTTTAATAGTGTACGATCCGACAGCCTATGAAAAGTTCTCACACCACTTTATAAATGTGACCTGCTCTACGCCTAAACTAGGCTCAGTCTCGTCACTTTGAGACTGGTATGGATTTATATGACTTTTTCGTGCCAATCCCTGGCGCTTTTTTGGTGCACTGTACGAATTTTGTGCGACACGCCCCACGCATCTTTGGCACATTCAAAAGTGTTGTGTTTGGTGCAGATTGTGCCAAGTTTCGGAGTACAACTGTTCATAAATCTATGGAACAGGGCTACAACAGTTTTTTCTGGCTCAAAGCATGGCCAAAAATTTGCCGCAGGCCTGCTCACACATTAGCCATTAGGTCCAGCACTGTTATGGTGGACACTGTTTTGGGGGTACTGTTGTGGTGGGCATTGCATAGCTGGCACTGTAATAGTGAGCACTGTTATGGTGGCACTGTATGGATGTCACTGATATGGTGAGCAGAGTATGGTATGCACTGTTATGGTGGGAATAGTATGGCTGGCACAGTTATGGTGGACACTGTATGGGTGGCACTGTAATGGTGGGCAAACAAAAGCTGGTACTGTTATGGTGGATCCTGTATGGGAGGCACTGTTATGGTAGGCACTGTATAGCTGGCACTGTTATAGTGAGTACTGTATGGCTGTATGTCTGGCACTGTTATGTGGACACTGTTTTGGGGGTACTGTTGTGGTGGGCATTGCATAGCTGCCACTGTAATAGTGAGCACTGTTATGGTGGGCACTGTATGGATGGCACTGATATGGTGAGCAGAGTATGATATGCACTGTTATGGTGGGTAATAGTATGGCTGGCACAGTAATGGTGGGCAAACAAAAGCTGGTACAGTTATGGTGGATCCTGTATGGTAGGCACTGTTATGGTAGGCACTGTATAGCTGGCACTGTTATAGTGAGTACTGTATGTCTGGCACTGTTATGTGGGCACTGTTTTGGGGGTACTGTTGTGGTGGGCATTGTATAGCTGGCACTGTAATGGTGAGCACTGTTATGGTGGGCACTGTATGGATGGCACTGATACGGAGAGCAGAGTATGGCATGCACAGTTATGGTGGGAACAGTATGACTGGCACAGTTGTAGTGGACACTGTATTGCTGGCACTGTAATGGTGGGCACAGAAAGCCTGGTACTGTTATGGTGGATAGTGTATGGGGGGCACTGTTATGGTAGGCACTGTATAGCTGGCACTGTTATAGGGAGTACTGTATGGTTGGTACTGTAGCTTGGCACTGTTATGGTGGGCACTGTATGGCAGGCACAGTTATGCTAAGTATTGTATGGCTGGCACCGTTATAGTGTAAACTGCATGGAAACCAAGATCTCTCTGGTATTTTGGGTATTTGCAATTGAAAAGCCATAAAAGTCTCAGATGTGGAATACCCCTCTAAGATTTTCTGCGGGGGTATAATTTCACAATGTGGCTCTTGGACCAGAAAATGCTGTGCACCCATGCTCCAGAGCATCTTTACTAATTAAAAAAAAAAAAAAAATAAAGGAAATTTGCTAAAATCTTCTGCTGCTTTGTGTGCACAGCTCTGAAGCTTGCCATGTGTCTCCAGGGTTACAGACCGATCTGAATAGTAATCTGGCCTCCCAGGAAGATGGGCTGGGTGAGACAGTGGTCTCGCTCCCATGGATTGACCGCTCCTGTTATAACTGGGCACAATGTTGCTGAATTATTCCGCCCGATCATAGACAGTGCTGTGCATCCCTACAGTTACAGTGGTATCTCCTCCCTGTGCTCATGTCTGTGATCAGTGCTGGGAGTAAACAGGAGATAACAGCCAGAACAATGCTAGAGCCCGAAATAGTGTTAACCCCCTTAATTGCCCTATTTGACCATGGCTTGTTACATTAACCCCTCTACTGTCCTAGGACAGGGATGCTTACAATATTTTCCCCAGATCAATAGCTATGCAGCATTAACCGTTCTGTGGCTGTCCATCCAGAAGCCATACATTAACCCCCTCACTATGCTAGACCACCGAGTATGCAGCATTAACCTTTCACGCCTCTCTACCAGGGATATATACTAGGGTGCTTACATTAACCCCCTCAATGCTCTAGGCTACCTGGAATCCTTACCTTAACCTCTTTACCTCACTTTACCCATCAAGCATCCTTATTATGGGGTATATTATAATTAATTTCAAGAGGTACAGTGTTTTATATAATTATTTCAGGACATACAGTGTGTACTACAATTCATTTCAAGGAGTACAGTTTGTAATATAATTCATTTTAGTGGTACATTGTGTGATATAATTAATGTCACGGACCATGGAATGTAATATAGTTCCTTTCTTGAGTAAAGTGTGGAAGATAATTAATTTCAGGTGATACACTGGGCCCTGTGTATGAAAAGTGTCTAGCAGTAAGACTGTCTTTGTTGTCCATAGCAACTAATCAGAACCCATATCAACCAATCAGAGACCATAGCAACCAATCAGAGACCATAGCAACCAAGCAGAGCCCATAACAACCAATCAGTGCTCATAGCATTCAATCAGGGCCCATAGCAACCAATCAGAGCCCGTAGTAACCAATCAGAGCCCGTAGTAACCAATCAGAGCTCATAGTAACCAATCAGAGCCCATAGCAACCAATCAGAACTCAGCTTTCATTTCATATAGTGCTCTGGAAAAATAAAAGCTGAGCTCTCTCTGGAGTACGCGCTGATCAGCCCGAGCTCCCGCAGCAAACAATGTACTGCGGCGTGTACTGTACGCGCCGCAATACATCGTGAACATAGCCTAAGACTTTCTTTGTTGCCCATAGCAACCGATCAGAGCTCATAGCAACCAATCAGCGACCCAAAGCAACCAATCAGAGCCCACAACAACCAATCAGAGCTCATAGTGACCAATCAGAGCCCATAGCAACCAAACAGAGAAACAGCAACCAATCAGAGCCCATAGCAACCAAACAGAGAAACAGCAACCAATCAGAGCTCCCCTTTAATTTCATCTAGTGCTCTGAAAAAATTAAAACTGAGATCTGATTGGTCGCTATGGGCTCTGATTGGTAGTTCTGAGCTTTGATTGGTTGTTATGAGTTATGATTGGTTGCTATGGGCTCTGATTGGTCACTATGAGCTCTGATTGGTTGTTATGGGCAACAAAGAAACTCTTAGACCTTGATAGTCTTCATACATGTCCCCCTTAGGGTATGTTCACACAGCGTATTTTCTTACCTATTTTTGTGTCCATTTTGCGTTGAAATATACCAGAAACAATGAACAATACACTGACTATACTGTTAAACACTCAGCATCAATCACATGGTGCATATTTTACACTCATTTTTTTTGTGCCCGCCTGAAATGAATTAACATTAAATTCTTTCAGGCGTATACGAGACTTGGGACACTGCGCGCCGTAATCGCATTGAAACTACATGCTTGCAAATGTGTCATTTCAACAGTGCAACAGACATGGATTGCAGCGCAAAGCTGTCTGCGGCGAAATGTGTCGTGTGAATTTCCCATTAGGTTGGTCATTCCCTTTACACAACTGTTGGTCATTCCCTGTGACTACCCATAACTGAAACCTATCCCTCTCATCTTTCCCATACATGCCAACTCTCCCGCTTTTGGCAGCGGGGGTTCTTTAAATGACCGCGGCGCCAGAGTAGCGCTAGTGCTCCTACAGGAGCGGCCCGTCCGGAGACTCTCACTGTGCAGGAAGGAGGCAGGAGGGATCGTTCCCCTCCTCCCTTCTCCCCCCTGTATGTACCCGACCGGTGCACGCTGTACATACAGATCAGCATCGCAGGGGGTGTGACGTGTGGCTGCACTCACTCCCCCCTGCGACGCTGAGGAGATCAGGCAGGAGATGTCCGGAGCTGCAGAAGCCTGGTGAGGTGAGTGACTTTTATTATTTTATTTTTATTAGCTATAGGGGGGCTCTACCTGGCTAAAAAAGGGGGCATCTACCTGACTACATAGGGGGCATCTACCTGACTACATAGGGGGAAACTACCTGGCTACTAAAGGGGGAAACTACTTGGCTACTAAAGGGGGAAACTACTTGGCTACTAACGGGGCAACTACCTGGCTAACAAAGGGGGCAACTACTTGGCTAACAAATGGGGGCAACTACCTGGCTAACAAAGGGGGGCAACTACCTGGCTAACAAAGGGGGGCATCTACCTGGCTACAAAGGGGGCAACTACCTGGCTAACAAAGGGGGGCATCTACCTGGCTAACAAAGGGGGCAACTACCTGGCTAACAAAGGGGGGCATCTACCTGGCTAACAAAGGGGGCAACTACCTGACTACAAAGGGGGCAACTACCTGGCTAACAAAGGGGGCAACTACCTGGCTAACAAATGGGGGCATCTACCTGACTACAAGGGGGCATCTACTTGGCTACAAGGTGGCATCTACCTGCCTGTAAGGGGCACTACCTGGTTATGGGGGGCTACTACCTGGCTATAAGGGCATCTACCTGGTTTTCTTCCAAAGCCATTATGCCGTTAGGCAGAGTGGGTGTGGCTTTTTGAAGGGGCGTGGCACACCACAAAGATGGGCGTGTCCATGCAATTTTTTTGCCGCAGCGCGCCGCCCTCTTCAATCTCCTGCTTTTCCATTTTCAAAAGTTGGCAGCTATGATCTTTTCTACACACTTGAAGACTTGGCTCACCCAAGGATACCTGGATACACAGGGGAGTAGGCTGCTGCCAGATACTTCTGATGTCCGCATATCATCTCTGAGGACAGGAGGATCTAACATGCTGAAGTCAACAGCCCTATGCTTCCTTTCCCCCAAAAACTACCTTGGGGGGAAAGTCATTGCACCCTCACGCACGTCAGATGGCCGATTGGTGGTCTGTTAATCTAACATGCATGTCCAGCTTCACTCTCTTCTAGCCGTTTCCTCCTTTCTAGTCTGTAGGTTATCAAGATCAGGGAACAGACAGAGTGGACTCACCAGTGCAGGATCAGGCTACACAGGGATTGCATGGTCTGTAATCATGGAAACATATTGTTCTGTTTAGGAGCTGTTTACAGAAAACAATAAGATAATTTTGCAAGGTTGCTTAAATTATTTTTTTTTTAAGGTTGTGTCATTTATTGTAAAAGTCTACAAACCCTTGAAGGGGAAGATAAACTCATAACTGTATTAGTTACATGGTATTTGTGTGTCGCTATGCAAACTATACATTTAACAGTCATGCATTATATACAACTGTATGCAGGAGGTTACAGCTGTACATGATTAGATGATTATATCCAACTGGACTGGACAACTTCTTACATATTGTCACATATTTATCAGTTATTAAGAGTTAATTTAAAAAATAAAATAAAATTTGTTGTAGACTAACAAGCAGAGGGCAGAACGGTGTTTACTCTGCCCCTGAAGGAGAAGGCAGAAATCCCTGTTGTGTCTGGACCGTACCGATTTGCTAATTGGTTTACAAAGCTGATCACACTGGAGTCGATGTAGATAATTATCATTATCATTTAGTCATTGCTTATTAAAATTGTAGTAATAATGACACTAAGCTGAAGGAATGTGCGGAGGAGAGCAATTCTGGGTGTTACTGAGGTCACTGATACAGAAAAATTACATGATGTAATATACCAAGAAAAATTTGTTCCAACGATAGAAGAATATGTAGAAGGAAATATATAAATAATTTGTATATATCAGAATATGTTTAAAACTGTAACTACTATAATACTGCTCCTATGTACAAGAATATAACTACTATAATGCTGTCCCCTATGTACAAGAATATAACTACTATAATACTGCTCCTATGTACAAGAATATAACTACTATAATACTGCTCCTATGTACAAGAATATAACTACTATAATACTGCCCCTATGTACAAGAATATAACTACTTTAATACTGCTCCTATGTACAAGAATATAACTACTATAATACTGCTCCTATGTACAAGAATATAACTACTATAATACTGCTCCTATGTACAAGAATATAACTACTATAATACTGCTCCTATGTATAAGAATATAACTACTATAATACTGCTCCTATGTACAAGAATATAACTACTATAATACTGTCCCTATGTACAAGAATATAACTACTATAATACTGCTCCTATGTACAAGAATATAACTACTATAATACTGTTCCTTTGTACAAGAATATAACTACTATAATACTGCTCCTATGTACAAGGATATAACTACTATAATACTGCCCTCTATGTACAAGAATATAACTACTATAATACTGCTCCCTATGTACAAGAATATAACTACTATAATACTGCTCCTATGTACAAGAATTTAACTACTATAATACTGTCCCCTATGTACAAGAATATAACCACTATAATATTGATCCTATGTACAAGAATATAACTACTATAATACTGCCCCTATGTACAAGAATATAACTACTTTAATACTGCCCCTATGTACAAGACTATAACTACTATAATACTTGCCTCCTATGTACAAGGATATAACTACTATAATACTGTCCCCTATGTACAAGAATATAGCTACTATAATACTGCCTCCTAGTACAAGAATATAACTACTATAATACTGCTCCTATGTACAAGAATATAACTACTATAATACTGCCCCCTATGTACAAGAATATAACTACTATAATACTGCTCCTATGTACAAGAATATAACTACTATAATACTGCCTCCTATGTACAAGTATATAACTACTATAATACTGTCCTCCTATGTACAAGAATATAACTACTATAATACTGCCTCTATGTACAAAAATATAACTACTATAATGCTGCTCCTATATACAAGAATATAACTACTATAATACTACTCTATGTACAATAATATAACTACTATAATACTGTCCCCTATGTACAAGAATATAACTACTATAATACTGCTCCTATGTACAAGAATATAACTACTATAATACTGTCCCCTATGTACAAGAATATAACTACTATAATACTACTCCTATGTACAAGAATATAACTACTATAATACTGCCCCCTATGTACAAGAATATAACTACTATAATACTGCTCCCTATGTACAAGAATATAACTACTATAATACTACCCCCTATGTACAAGAATATTTGAGTACACCGCTCCCCTGTACTTAGGGAGTCAGTGCGACCACCTCTTCATTCTGAGACAATGCTTTCAGGGTTCTGATCTCGAGATAGGTGCAGATCCCAGAGGTGCAATATGTCATTAAAGTCTATGGTGGGAACATCCTTTTAACCATTTCATCCATCCAGTTACCATTGCTCTCTGCACTATAATTTTCATGTAGTGCACAGATAGAAATATAGACTAACCCTTCTTTATCTTCCAGGTCTCCTCCGCTGGAGTCAAAGAATATATTGGAATCTTCTGCCAGGGCCCGCTCGATGACACGGATTGTGCGATCAAAGAAGATCAAAAATTCCTCCGAGTGGACGGCTTGCTGTTTTTCTTCTTCCGTCAGTTCTCTGGGAGGAACTTCAGCAACAACATAAGAACAAATTATTTTTGTGGAAAAGTAAAATATGAAGAAGATGATGGAGGTTTTGACCCCACATGGGGCTGATATGTAATGCACGAACACTAATGATGGACGCCTAGGATGCATGGGAATGTCTGGTCTACTTCATGCCAGGAATTTGACAAAAATAATGTCATAGCTTTTAGGGCGCATCCCCACGGCATAGGACTAATACCGGCCTGTTTGCCGGCCGGGATTTGTCCTGTTTTGCGCCTGTCCCCACGGCCGCGGGTGGGGGGGGGGCGCTTTTCTCCGCGATGAGCGGTAAAGAGCCCTCACCCCTCCCATTGAGAAGCACAGATTCCGTCCGAAAACCGGACGGAAGATGGTGCTTTCTCAATGTTTTGCCGCCGGGCGGAAAACCCGTGCCGTGGGGACAGTGGGGACTGCTGCACGGGTTTTCCATAGAGCACAATTGTGCTCATTTTCGGCCGGTTTTTCAGGCGGTCTGAAAAACCGCAAACGGGCTGAAAAACCGTCCGAAAACCCATGCCGTGGGGACATGCCCTTAAAGTTATTTTGTCAGGGTCCATAACCGTTCCCGCTATAGAATGGCAGACATTTTGGGTTCCACCAAAAAGGAGCTGTACTTCTGTATCCTGGACTCATCTCTTCAAGAAGTTCTCCAGAATTTTAAAAAACAGACTAGCTTAGGGCCAAAGTCCTGGACCAGCTGAGTGCCAAGACCCAGAACTGTGGGAAAGGTTCATTTATGATCTTAAATAACATCCATTAGTGGAACCTGATGCTGCATGGTTTCATACAAAAGCCTGAAATTTAGGGACTCAACCTGTAAAGGTTTGGTTCCTGCAGTACCCCAGGAAGGAACCAACTGGACAGAACATTTAAGCTCTATATATATAAAATTTATATATGCAGTCTGACATTCAAGAACTCAACCTGTACCTATTAAAGTCTGGCTTCTGCAGTACCCCAGGAAGGAACCAACGGGTCAGTAAATTTGCCCTCTGTATACAAAGTCTGACAGTCAAGAACTCAACCTGCATCTAATAGGGGCTGGTTCCTGCAGTTCCCCAGGAGGTAACCGACTGGACAGAACATTTAGGGCGACAAGTCCCAACTCCCAACGCCAGTTTTTTGGTCTATTTTGCGCCAGAACCACTTTTGACGCCATATTCTTGTTGTAAATGAACGGTCATACACAAAAACTAGGCGCATTATACGGCGGGCACGACACTTTGTAATGCACCTAAATATGGTGCACTGTGCGCCCCCGTCGCTCAATGCGCCTTTTGAGGTGCATTACATATGTTATGCACCTCCGTGAGGCAATGCACCGCGATAGGCGCATTACATATACTATCAATGATATGCTATGCGCTGCGAGTTGCGCAATGCGCCTTTTTTGATGCAATGCGCCTTTTTCGACGCATTAAGGTATACCTGACGCACTTTACACTGATTTAACGCGCCTAAAACTGGCAGGGGTACGCCACTTTTCGGACATGTCGCCCTTAACTTCTAAATATCAAGTCTAACAGTAGAGAACTCAGCCTGTACTTCTAAAGGTTTGGTTCCTGCAGTTCCCTAGGAAGGAACCAACTGAACAGAACATTTGACCTCTATATACTTATAAAGTCTCTATAGGCAGTCTGATATTCAAGAACTCAACCTGTACCTATTAAAGTCTGGTTTCTGCAGTTTCCCAGTAAGGAACCAACTGGATAGTACATTTGTCTATATATACATTTTTCTATATATACAAATTGTATATATACAATTTGTCTGTATATATAGTACTATATATACAACGTCTCAGTCAAGAACTCAACCTGTACCTAATAAGAGCTGGTTCCTAGAGTTTCTAGGAAGAAACCAATTGGACAGAACATTTGACCTCTATGTGTATATATATATATATATATATATATATATATATATATGTTTATTTATTTATCTATATATATATGTTATTTATTTATATATATATATATGTTTATTATTTATATATATATATATGTTTATTATTTTATATATATATATATGTTTATTTATATATATATATATACTATATAATATATATATATATATATATATATATAATAGATATAGATATATATATAGATATATATATATATATATATATATATATATAGGGCGACATGTATGTACGGGGCTGTGCCAGAAGTCTGGCGTCTTTTTAACCAAAAAACTAGCGCACCCCCGTTCACTCTGTTTCTAGCCAGGCGCACTCCAATATTAGGCACATTACAAAGCTCCCGCAGCACTTTGTAATACGCCAGAGATCGGGGGGCGTGCTGGAGGTAGGGCACAATAGAACCAAATGAAGCTACACATTTATAGCTTCAGTACGGCAAATCTAGGCGCATTACTGCTGGAACAGGTAAAGCACTTTTAAAGTGCTTTACCTGAGACAGATATGTTACTTAGTAGCTAGAAAGCACTAAAGCTATGACCCACAGTAGAAGAGGTTGATAGATTCAGGCGCATTGTTCGCTACTAATGCGTGCAAAAAAAATGGCGCCTGGGAACAAAAATTCATACATGTCGCCCATAAAGCCTATATATGCATTCTGACACTCAAGAACTCAACCTGTACCTATTAAAGTCTGGTTTCTGCAGTTTCCCAGTAAGGAACCAACTGGACAATACATTTAACTTCTATAGACCTTTTAATGGTCTGGTTCCTTCAGTTTCCCAGGAAGGAACCAACTGGACAGTACATTTGTCTATATATACATTTTTCTATATATACAAATTGTATATATACAACTTGTCTGTATATATAGTACTATATATACAACATCTCACAGTCAAGAACTCAACCTATACCTAATAAGGGCTGGTTCCTAGAGTTTCCAGGGAGGAACCAACTGGACAGTACATTTAACTTCTATAGACCTTTTAATGGTCCCATGGATCCATCCTAAATGGATGCTTAATTTGACCTAAAGAGGTCCAGTTGGTTCCTTCCTGTGGAACTGCAGGAACCAGACCATTATAGTTACAGGTTGAGTTCTCGACTTTTGTATAAAACCATGCAACATCAGGTTTCACTAATGGATGCTATTACTGATCATAAATGATGATGCCTTATTAGTGCCCTGATTATCCAGGACTTTAATTTTCCACAGTGTCACTCATGTCATCTCTCATAATACAACACACATTAAGCTTTCCTCCAGTCCCCATGTCTAAGGCTTAATGGGTGATTTAATTACGCGGGATCCTTCTGATGTTTCTAATTAGCTATTAAAGCTGAAATGGAAGCAATCACAGTAACTCTGTTTACCTTCTTTCGAATCTTGCTTCTCCTTTTGGTTTTCAAATTCGGAATCGTGGTCTGTTTTAAGTTCCACCATTTCCTCATCCTCTTCCTCTTCTGTGTAACAAAAAACAAAGAGTTAAACCCGGAAAAAAAAAAATAAAATCCTTCGGATATAACAATGTGTCCTTCAAACAGTCATAATCATACGAAACAAAGTAACGGGACTTAAAACAGGGATCATTTACCGCTCAGAGGAAATGGGCCTGTTCTGTTTGCCGGCAATGATTAGAGTATTTATATAAATCCAATCTTCCTGGTTGACACAATGAATGAAGCCGAGAGGAAGCGTTTTCTTGACAGTAAACAAAAAAAAAAAAGTTGGAACGTGTCGCAGGTATTATTGATCATTTTGCTGATTCTCCTTCTGCCTCGTTTGCTTTCCATTTCGATCAATGCTGTAAATATGCTAAAATCTCCTACAATGACTTGATGGTTCTGTGTACTTATATCTGAAGTAATACATATCTGATGTCCAAAAAAGCCTATTTCAAAAACTTAGGGAGACATGTATGCGTAAAATGCGCCAAAAGTCATCAGGCTGTGATGTCTAATGCGCCAAACCAATGTGTTAGGCGCATTGTTCACAAGACTAGGGGCGACATGTATGAATTCGAATGCATTTTTTTTTTACTTGGCGCCGACACTCCAGATTTTTGGCGCATTACATAGAGCTTAGTTCGTCTCATTACACTCTATGCCCATACAACGTTTGGCGCATTGAGCTCTATGTAATGTATGGGCATAGCGTGTAATGATACGAACTTTGAAAGAAGGATGAAGGAAGGCGCTTTGAAGTGAATTATTACATCTCGTATTCAGTGTATAATGCGCCTGAATGTATGAAAGTGGTGTCTAAAGTTCCCGCCCCTCGCTTGTGTGTTTTGCGCATAACAAAACTTTGGCGCATTAGTAATGCGCCAAACATGTATAGAGGCTATAGATAGGCTGGAAATAAAAGTCATTAGAATAGCATGTCAGTGACTAGAAACTATGGGACTGATCCTGCTTGGTGGACTACAGGTCCCAGCAAGACCTGTGCTGTGCTAGCTCTTGCCGTATGTAGAATAAAGGGTGAGAGCAGCAAAAATACATTTCAGATTTAATGTAGTAAAAATTAAAAAAAATCTGAACAACATCATCAGTGGGTTAGGTTTTCTGTTAGGGCAAAAAATGTCCCTTATTTCTCAACTTACTGTATATCAGTACAATAATAAAAAAGTAATTTCTGATAATTATCAAACTATATAAAATTAAATTATTTAAATGTAAGAAAAATGTTATCATATAAAATATAAAAATATATAATATCCCAAAAATATAAAAATATCTTCTGTAAAATGTATTTAAAAATTCATAGAATCTAAAACTAATTTTACATTAAATAACCACTCATGATGTGGTTCAGATTTTTTTTACATTTTTACTACATTAAATGCTCTCACCCTTTATTCTACATACAGCAAGAGCCGGCACAGCACAGGTATTGCTGGGACCTGTGGTCCTCCAAGCAAGATCAGTCCCATAGTTTCTATCACTGACATGCTATTCTAATGACTTCTCTTATTTCCAGCCTATCTATAGCCTTCATACATGTTTGGGGCATTACTAATGCGCCTAAGTTCCGTAATGTGGCAAACACACAGGCGAGGGGTGGGAACTTTAGACTCCATTTATGAACGCACAAAAACCACTTTCATACATTCAGGCGCGTTATACACTGAATATGAGATGTAATAATTCACTTCAAAGTGCCTTCATCCGTCTCTCAAAGATCGGCGCATTACACTCTATGCCGATACATTACATAGAGCTCAATGCGCCAAACTTTGTATGGGCATAGAGTGTAATGAGACGAACTTTGAGAGAAGTTTGGCGCACTAAGCTCTATGTAATGCAGCCAAAAATCTGGAGTGTCGGCGCCAAATAAAAATTAAAAAACGCATCCGAATTCATACATGTCGCCCTAGACACTTTCTAATGCGCCTAACATGAGGGGTGTTCTTGGGACGTCGCACCACACGCCTAAAACTCGTAGACACATATATGAATGTGGTTCAGCAAAACTAGGCGCATTACTGCTTGGACAGGCAGACCTATTCCAATGTGCTCTGCCTGAGCCTGAGGAGTCGCAGTGGAGCTGGATTTGCTGTTAGGGCAAAACATGTCCATTATTTCTCAAATTCCACCAGTGCAATAATAAAAAGTGATTTCTGATAATTATCAAACTATATAAAATTAAATGACTTAAATGTAATAAGAAATGTTATCATATAAAATAAATATAAAAATATATAATATCCCCAAAACAGAAAAATATCTCCTATAAAATGTATTGAAACTTAATAGAATCTAATACTAGTTTTACATTAAATAACCCACTGATGATGTTGTTCAGATTTTTAAATTAATAATTTTTACTACATAAATTTGAAATGTATTTTTGCTGCTCTCACCCTTTAGTCTACATACAGCAAGAGCCAGCACAGCACAGGTCTTGCTGGGACTTGTGATCCACCAAGCAGGATCAGTCCCATAGTTTCTATTCACTGACCTGCTATTCTAATGACTTGTCTTGTATTTCCAGCCTATCTATAACCTTTATACATGTTTGGGACATTACTAATGCACCTAAGTTTTGTAATGCGCCAAACACGCAGGCTAGGTGCAATGAACTTTAGACGCCATTTATAATCGCACAAAACCACTTTCACAGATTCAGGCGCATTATACACTTTGCATAATGCACTTGGATGCGCTTATTTGCATACATGTCTCCCTTATTGTCAAAGAGCAAAAAAAAACATAAGATGAAGATCCATTGCTCAACAGACCCTTCCTACAAGGCGTACAATGGTCAAACCGATGTTCAAGAATCGGGGAACAAAAGTTCAGTCTCAAATTGACTCTTGAGCAAAAATAAGTTGCAGCTTGTCACAGATATTATTCTCAATCTTGCTGGTTCTCCTTCTCCAGACCTGCTTCCTTTCCAGTTTTATCAATACTATAAGCAAAACGAAATCTCCTACAATTACTTGATGGTTCTGCGTATTTACTGTATACATGGAACAATATGTAATAGATGTTCCAAAAAAAAAGTCAATTTCAAAGAACAAAGAACCAGAGACAGAGGAAGAAAGTCAATACTGAAATGAAATTAATCATAGTAACTCTATTCAACAGCTTTCGAATCTTGCTTCTACTATTGGGTTTTCCAATTTGGAAATGTTTTGAAATGTACAATCCAATGTTTAGTTATGAGAAAAAATTCTATCTTGAACTAAGAACATAATATACATAATATACTGTGCAACTGGGTAATGTCACCTTGATAGGCCCATGTTCCGTCATAAGGATATGTTTAGAGAAGACTTCTTGATCAAGTCAAACCTAGCACACATAACCATAGTACCAAAATGACCAGATCTTCATCTTATCTTATCATACTATGACTGAAGACCTCAACTGGTCCGAAACGCATAGGTCATTGATAGCACTTACAATGCCAGTAAAAAATTTTAACATGATAACAGTTTTCATACACCTGGTCCATAGTATATTGTGAAACCGGCTAAGGTCACGTTCATAGATCTATGGTCCTTCATAAGGATATGTTTAGTGAAGAGTTTTGAAGAACAAACTAGACTATTCTTGATCAAGTCAAACCTAGTGCACATATCCATAGTACAAAAACGACCAGATCTTTATCTTATCTTATCATGCTACGACTAAGAACCTCAACTGGTCCGAAATGCGTAGGTCATTAATAGCATTTATAATGCCAGTTAATTTTGTAACATGATAACAGTTTTCATACATGTGATCCATATTATATTGTGGAACCCACTAAGGTCACGTTCATAGACCCAAGGTCCTTCATAAGGATATGTGTAGTGAAGAGTTTTGAAGAACAAAGAAGACTATTCTTGATCAAGTCAAACCTAGTACACATATCCATAGTACCAAAACGACCAGATCTTTATCTTATCATGCCATGACTAAGGACCTCAACTGGTCCAAAATACGTAAGAAATTGATAACACTTACTATGCCAGTTCATTTTTAACATGATAACAGTTTTCATACATGTAACCCATAGTATATTGTGCAACCAGCTAAGGTCACGTTCATAGACCCATGGTCCTTCATAAGGATATGTTTAGTGAAGAGTTTTGAAGAACAAACTAGACTATTCTTGATCAAGTCAGGCCTAGATTTTCCTAAAGTACCCAAATGACTAGATCTTTATCTGATCTTATCATGCTACGACTAAGGACTCAACTGGTATGAAACGCATAGGACATTGATAGCAATTACAATGCCAGTTTATTTTTAACATGATAACAGTTTTCAAACATGTAAACCATAGTATATTTGGCAACGGCTAAGGTCACTTTCATAGACCCATGGTCCTTCATAAGGATATGTTTAGTGAAGAGCTTTGAAGACAAGCTAGGCTATTCTTGATCAAGTCAGGCCTAGAGTTACCTAGCAAAATGACTAGATCTTTAGCTTATCTTTCATACCACAACTAAGGACTTAAACTGGACCGAAACGCGTGGGACATTAGGAACACTTACAAAACCAGTTTACTTTCTAACATGATCTAATAAAAAGTAGATTTTATTATCCCTTACCCCCAACTGCTGTAACCTCTATACTATTTGACAGTATATTAACCCCTTGTCTGAGACTTTTTTCCTTGCACTATGATTCGGGACACACCCAGGCTATTACAACATACAGGACGGGGGAGCAAGGTGAGCTGTATTAAACTGTGTGTACCCACGTATATTGGAAATCTTTATCTTATTCTGAGTATGCATTGGTTTGGTTACAGTAGACTCTTGTTCAATTTAGAAAAAGAAAGCCAGAGTAGATTTGTCCAACTTAACTGGGACCTTCCACTTAAACCAAAAATGACCATATAGAAGCTTTATCCTATTATGGATACTTTATGGGTAGACCCAGCTTTCTGGGAAAGACATGGATGATTAAAGGCTAAAAGGGTATTTAGGAAAATAAGTTGTACCAAGATAGAAATAATCCTGAAAAAAATATGATGGCAGATGGTCAATATGTTAAGAGACTAAACTCCTTGTATATGAAACGTACAATCCAATTATCAGTTTTGACAGAAAAATTCTATCTTAAACTAAGAACGTAATATATTGTGCAACAGGCTGAGGTCACCTTGACTTCTGGTCCTCCACAAGGATATAGTTAGAGAAGAATATTAAAGAACACAAGAAGAACAAGTTAGACTATTTTTAGACCAAGTCAAGTCAGTACTGGTGTCCTTGCCATACAGTGTATAGGCAATTCATTCATCTCCTAGTGCACCCTGCCTATGTTAGGATGTAATAGAAGTGCAAACATGACAGCTATGGAAGCAGGGGCGCAGCTGTAGGGGATGCAAAGGTAGTGGTCATTACTGGGCCCTGAGCCTTACGGGGCCCAAAAGCCCCACTACCACATAAGTAGATACCAGAATTATAAAGGGCACATGGTACGTGGGGGGCCCTTTTATGGATTTTGCACTGGGGCCCCGCAGCTATAAGTTACGTCTCTGTATGGAAGTCTTCATAAGGCTTCCAGCTGACTTGGCAACAGAACGGCATCGTATGACAGCATTGCAAGAGGCCGGGGGCAATAGACACTGCGGTCAGCATCACTACGGCATCTAAATGGTTAACGTAGTGTTCACACCATCGAGTTTGTTGGCATATCGCTAGGCCCCCAAAAGTTATAGCTCAGAATGTAGAGCTGGTCGTGCGTGCGCATGACTCTCCATTCTGTTCTGTGGGAGTTCTGTTTATGGCCGAACACACCGCTCCCCTATATCGAAACGCCCATAGAACAGAATGGAGAGTCGTGCACAAGCTCGACCGGCTCTTCGTTCTGAGCCAAAAAATGTTTCTCCTAAAAACTTCTTCACAAAGAACTAAAGACAGAAGTAGACATCTTGCTGAACATAGTTTAAATTCAGAAATCTTACAAATTGTACAAACCGATGATGTTCCAGGTATCAGAAAACATAGCTACGTCTAAGGACATTCTTCTGTTCCGAAACGCGTCAGCAATATGCTGAATACACTAACATTGTGAGCGTTATTTAATAGGTGCTTGCATGACCTTTTTCCGCATGGACTTTATCCTATTTCAATAAAGGAGAAAGCAGTTTTATTTGATGTCCGTGTCGATGGTGAGCTGGGTTCCGATTATATGCAGTATTATAGCAGTTATATTCCTGTGCATAGACTCAGTATTATAGTAGCTATATTCTTGTACATAGAGGGTAGTATTATAGTAGTTATATTCTTGTACATAGAGGCAGTACTTATAGTAGTTATATTCTTGTACATAGGGGGCAGTATTATAGTAGTTATATTCTTGTACATAGGAGCAGTATTATAGTAGTTATATTCTTGTACATATGAGTAGTATTATAGTAGTTATATTCTTGTACATAGGGGCAGTATTATAGTAGTTATATTCTTGTACATAGGGGCAGTATTATAGTAGTTATATTCTTGTACATAGGGGGCAGTATTATAGTAGTTATATTCTTGTACATAGGAGGCAGTATTATAGTAGTTATATTCTTGTACATAGGGGCAGTATTATAGTAGTTATATTCTGTGCATAGGACTCAGTATTATAGTAGTTATATTCTTGTACATAGAGGGCAGTATTATAGTAGTTATATTATTGCACATAGAGGCAGTATTATAGTAGTTATATTCTTGTACATAGGAGCAGTATTATAGTAGTTATATTCTTGTACATAGGGAGCAGTATTATAGTAGTTATATTCTTGTACATATGAGTAGTATTATAGTAGTTATATTCTTGTACATAGGGGGCAGTATTATAGTAGTTATATTCTTGTACATAGGAGCAGTATTATAGTAGTTATATTCTTGTACATAGGGGGCAGCATTATAGTAGTTATATTCTTGTACATAGGAGCAGTATTATAGTAGTTATATCCTTGTACATAGGAGCAGTATTATATTAGTTATATTCTTGTACATAGAAGGCAGTATTATAGTAGTTATTGTAATGGTTCGGTGGATTCGCTGGACCACCGCAAGCGATGATAGCTAAGCCACGCCAGGGAACGGAATCTAAGTAGCCCCCGGTTTTCACCAGAGTCCGCCACAAAGCGGGATGGACTTGCTGCGGCGTGAGGCTACCAGGTCGCTACCCCTGACGTGACTTGCTTGCGGTGGCGGCCGGGGTAATGCGTGGTACAGAAACGGAATCCAGAGGCGTAGTCGGGGACAGGCAGACGGTCAGGGCAGGCGGCAAACAGGCAAGGTCAGGAAACGTAGCGGAACGGACTGGTACACGGGTAATCAGACAGAACTAGAACACTCTCAAGACTCACTAAACACACATACCAACAATCTGGCAGAGAGTGCAGGAGGCGTGTACAATATATAGGAACAGCAGCCGGCAATTAGCAAATTACCGGTGCGCTGGCCCTTTAAATCCAGACCAGCCGTCGCGCGTGCGCCCTAAGCAGCTGGTACGCGGCGGCCGGCACAGTCAGGAGCAGGGAACACAGGAGCGTGGACGGGTAAGTAACTTGGCGCCGGAGCCGGGGCAGCAGGGGGATGGTCGCGGGCGGCCGCGGCACCCGCGCCAGCCCCCATGACAGTTATATTCTTGTACATAGGAGGCAGTATTATAGTAGTTATATTCTTGTACATAGGGGCAGTATTAAAGTAGTTATATTCTTGTACATAGGGGCAGTATTAAAGTAGTTATATTCTTGTACATAGGAGCAGTATTTTAGTTGTTATATTCTTGTACATAGGGGGCAGTATTATTGTAGTTTTATTCTTGTACATAGAAGGCAGTATTATAGTAGTTATATTCTTGTACATGAGGGGCAGTATTATAGTAGTTATATTCTTGTACATGGGGGACAGTATTATAGTAGTTATATTCTTGTACATAGAGGACGGTATTATAGTAGTTATATTCTTCTACATAGAGGGCAGTACTATAGTAGTTATATTCTTGTACATAGGAGCAGTATTATAGTAGTTATATTCTTGTACATAGGGAGCAGTATTATATTAGTTATATTCCTGTACATAGGGGTAGTATTATAGTAGTTATATTCTTATACATAGGGGGCAGTAATATAGTATTTATATCTTGTACAAAAAGGGCGTATATAGTAGTTATATTCTGTACATAGAAGGCAGTATTATAGTATTATATATCTGTACATAGGGAGCAGTATATAGTAGTTATATTCTTGTACATAGGAGGCAGTATTATAGTAGTTATATTCTTGATACATAGAAGCAGTATTATAGTAGTTATATTCTTGTACATAGGAGCAGTATTATAAGTAATTTTTCTTGTACAAGGGCAGTATTAGAGTAGTTATATTCTTGTAAATAGGGTCAGAATATAAGTAGTTATATTCTTGTACATAGGAACAGTATTATAGTAGTTATATTCTTGTACATAGGGGGCAGTATTATAGCAGTTATATTCTTGTACATAGGGGCAGTATTATAGTAGCTATATGCAAGTACATTGGAGGCAGTATGATAATAGTTATATTCTTGTATATTGGATGCAGTATTAATGTAGTTTTATTCTTGTACATTGGATGCAGTATTATAGTAGTTATACGCTACATTGGAGGCAGTGCTATAGCCATAATCTTGCCTACCTGGTTGGGTAACCACTATTTATGTACATATTTCTGTATATCTAGAAAAGCAATAAGGGATCCTGACTCTCAGTGCTCTTCAGCCTTCAGGATGCAGTAACACTGTGCCATGTCATATTTGGCTGTCATAGCCATGTATCATGATGTCATTACCCAGAGACCCAGTGACAAGGGAAGCAGCCTTTTGATTATCTGGAACATCGACAGGGTTTTCGAAAATTCACCCAAATCTCAAAACAAAAAAAAACATTTAGAACCATCCCTTATTATCACATTTTTCAGCCGGCAATCACCCCTGTTCCTTTTCTTAGAAGCTGAACCACATTCATGATCATGAGGAGGTTCAACATTATCTACATTCCACGACATTTAATTTCACAAAAATAACACCTTGAAGGACTGAGTAATAGACATGGTGGAATTAACTTCGTGAAGTGCTGCATCACCTATGAATCACGAAACCAAAAATATTAGGTAACTCTAGCCGTGTGGGTGTGAGGCTGAGCCTCGCCGAGGATTACCGGGCTTGGAGAAATAGTCTTTTTCTTGTTCTGACTGTCAACATCCATATGTCTAAGAGTTACCAGGTCCATTTCTGTCGTCTCTCTAATTTATGTACGTTCAAGGTTGTCATTACAAGTCAAGAGCAAATCAAGCTACAAGTTTGCCTGCCAGAGGTGAATAGGTTAATTTGATTGTAACGAGGAGGAAGCTGACTCATGTGAAGCTACTGCAGCCAGATGTGGTGGTGCCCCCCACCCCCTACCCAAGGCCCAAGCAAATGCTTCTCTCCCATTTTTTTGGCTTCATTGCTCTTTTTGTCCATTTATTATAACTATGTAATAACCATGGGCAGTGCTGTAAAATATTTGAAGATTCCTGGAAGTGAGGGGAACATGGGCCGGTTAGGATAAAAAGTCAGCGGTCTTTCACAAACAATTTACACAAATGTCAGTAACTTTCATACTGAATACATATATAGTGCAAGAATATCTAGAACCTGTCGAAAATGCATAAGGCATGGACATCCCTATTGTGGTGCAAATTGGGCCACAATTATGGTAAAACTGCCATAGTAGATGTGACATTGTAGGAGATTACAATTAAATTACATTAAGTCTACGTAACACTTGCAATAGATAAAAGATAGAAAATAGATATATAGACATATAAAAGAGAAAGATAGTTTGGAAGAGGGATGGGTGGATCGATGGATGGATAGATAGATAGATGATATATGTGGAATAGACAGATAATTATGTGATAGATAGATAAGATATAGATAGATATGAGATGATTTGATATGGGATAGATAGATAGATAGATAGATAGATAGATAGATAGATAGATAGTTAGATAGATAGATAGATAGATAGATATGAGATAGATAGATAGATAGATAGATATGAGATTATAGATAGATAGATAGATATGAGATAGATAGATAGAAAAGATAGATATGGGATAGACAGATAGATAGATAGATAGATAGATAGTAGATAGATAGATATGAGATAGATAGATAGATAGATAGATATGGGATAGACAGATAGATATGGGATAGACAGATAGATTTGGGTAGATAGAATGGATGATAGATAGTAGATAGATAGATATGAGATAGATAGATATATAGATATGGGATAGATAGATAGATAGATAGATAGATAGATAGATAGATATGAGATAGATAGATAGATAGATAGATAGATAGATAGATATGGGATAGATAGATAGATAGATAGATAGATAGATAGATATGAGATAGATAGATAGATAGATAGATATGGGATAGATAGATAGATGGATATGGGATAGATAGATAGAAAGATAGATAGATATGGGATAGACAGACAGATAGATAGATAGATAGATAGATAGATTTGATAGATATGAGATTTGATAGATTTGATATGGGATAGGACAGATAGAATAGATAGATAGATAGATAGAAAATGAGATAGTATAGATATGTAGATAGATAGATAGATAGATATGGATAGAAGATAGATAGATAGATAGTTTGATAGATAGATTAGATAGATAGATAGATAGATATGGGGATAGATAGATAGATAGATAGATAGATAGATAGATAGATAGAAATAAGAAACATAGATAAGATATGTTTTTATAGATAGGTAGATTATGAGATAGATAGATAGATAAGATAGATATGAGATAGATATGAGATAGATAGATAGATATGAGATAGATAGATAGATATGAGATAGATAGATAAGTAGATATCTAGACAGATATATATGTGAGATAGACTGATAGATACAGTATCGCACTAAAGTGTGTACAACCTCACATTTTTGTAAATATTGTACTATATCTTTTCATGGGACAACACTGAAGATCTGACACTGATACAATGTAAAGTAGCCAGTGTACCGTTTGTGTAACAGGATAAATTTGGTGCCCTCAAAATAACTCAGCACAGCTATCAATGTCTAACCCAGTGGCAACAAGAGTTCGTGCACCCCTAAGTGAAAATGGACAAATTATGTCCAATTGGCCATTTTCCCTTCCCGGTGTTTTGTGACTTTTTTAGTGTTACAAGTTCTCACGGGTGAATGGGGAGCAGGTATGTTAAATTTGGTGTTATCGCTCTCACACTCTCTCATACTGGTCACTGGATGTTCAACATGGCGGCTCATAGCAAAGAACTGTCTAAAAAAAAAAGAATTGCTGCTCTACATAAAGTTGTCCAAGGCTATAAGAAGATTGACAACACACTATCTATGTCCTGTGCTCTGATGAGAGCAAGATAAACTTATTTGGTTCAGATGCTGTCACGCGTGTGTGGTGGCAAGCAGGTGAGGAGTACAAAGACAAGTGTGTCTTGCCTACAGTCAAGCATGGTGGTGGGAGTGTCATGGTTTGGGGCTGCATGAGTGCTGCCGGCTGTGAGGAGCTACAGCTCATTGAGGGAACCATAAATGCCAACATGTACTGTGACATCCTGAAGCAGAGCATGGTCCCCTCCCTTCTGGGCCACAGGACAGTATCCAACATCATAACAACCCCAAACACCTCTAAGACCACCACTGCCTTGCTAAAGAAAATGAGAGTAAAGGTGCTGGACTGGCCAAGTATGTCTCCAGACCTAAACCCTATGGAGCATCTGTGGGGCTTCCTCAAACAGGAGGTGGAGGAGCACACGAACATCCCCCAGCTCCGTGATGTCGTCATGGAGGAGGGAAGAAGATTCCAGTGGCTGCAGCCTGTGAAGCTCTAGTGACCTCCAGGCCCAAGAGAGTTAAGGCAGTGCTGGAAAATAATGGCGGCCACACAAAATATTGACACTTTGGGATCAGTTTGTTCACTTGCACTTCAGGGTGCACTCACTTTTGTTGGCAGCTGTTTAGACATTGATGGCTGTGTGCAGAGCCATCTTTTCCATTGGGCATACTAGGCGGTTGCCCGGGGGCCCCACAAGTATAGGGGCCCCAAGTGGTCTATGTATGTCCCAGGAATACAAGAAAAAAAAACCTGAATCCCTTGGTAGGCTTTGCTTATTTAACTGTTTGTGTGTTTTTAGGAGGTGCAAACAGTTAAAAACCATGATGGAGAAGGGAGCCAAAGGTTCCCTGCTGAATAGTCTTGTAGGCTGCAGGCTGCTGGTGTCCAGACATAAGTGGCATGATAATATGGGCGTGCTTGGGGGTGGCTTGAGGCATGGCTTAGTGTGATGTCATGTATTTGGCAGGGTCCACTGCAGTGCTATGCCCGGGGGCCCATAATTATGTTAAGATGGCTCTGGCTGTGTGTTGAGTTATTTTGAGGGCACCAAATTTACACTGTAATACAAGCTGTGCACTGACTACTTTATATTGTATCAAAGTGTCAGATCTTCAGTGTTGTCCCATGAAAATATATAATACAATATTAACAAAAAGGTGAGAGGTGTAAGTAATTTTGTGAGATACTGTAGATATGTATATAAATAACACGAGAAAGATAGAAAGATAGATAAATGTGAGAAATACTTATAGATAATTAGATATAAGATAGATACATTGATCAATAGATATATAATATAAAATATTTTTATTTTGTGCTATACAGATAAATGTAAGACAGAAAGAAAGAAAGAAAGAAAGAAAGAAAGAAAGAAAGAAAGAAAGTGATAAAATGACAGATAGATTCATAGATATGTGATAGATAGATAGATATGAGATAGATATAATAGACAGACAGATAGAGAGAGATAGATAGATAGATATGAGATAGATAGATAGATAGATAGATAGATAGATAGATAGATATGGGATAGATAGACATGAGATAGATTAGATTGATAGATAGATAGATGTGAGATGATAGATAGATTAGATAGATAGATATGAGATAGGTAGATATGAGATAGATAGATAGATAAAAGGGGTAGATAGATAAGATAGGTAGATATGAGATAGATAGATATGGGATAGGTTAGATAGATAGATAGATAGATAGATAGATGATAGATAGATAGATAGATAGATGTGGGGATAGATAGATATGAGATAGATAGATAGATAGATGTTGAGATAGATTAGATAGATAGTGATGATGATATGAATAGATAGATAGAAAATGGAGAAAAGATAGATAGATAGATAGATAGTAGATAGATGTGAGATAGATAGATATGGATAGATAGATTGATGATAGAAAAGATTTGATAGATGTGAGATAGATTTGATGATAGATAGATAGATAGATAGATAGATAGATATGAGAAAAGATAGATAGATATTGAGATAGTTTGAAATAGATAGATAGATAGATATGAGATTAGATAGATATGGATAGATAGATAGATAGATAGATAGGGTGATGTGGGATAGATAGTAGAAGAAAAGATAGATGATAGAGGGGTAGATATGAGATGGGTAGATGTAGATATGAGAAGATAGATAGATAGATAGATAGATATGGGATGATGACATGAGTGGGGTTTTTATGAGATAGATATGGGATAGATGATGTTAGATAGTAGATAGATAGTAGAGTGAGATAGTAGATGTTAGATAGATAGTTTGAAGGGGTTAGTTGAGATAATAGATAGATTGAGATAGTAGTAGTTATAAGATAGATGAGAGATAGTAGATATGAGTAGATAGTTGAGATAGTAGATAGTAGTTTTGTTGATAGTAGATAGATAGTTGAGTTTAGATAGATAGTTTAGATAGATATGAGATAGATAGAAGATGTGATAAACAGATGATACATTGGGGGTAGTGTATGAGATAGTAGATATGGATAGATAGATAGATAGAAGATAGATAGTAGGAGTAGATAATAGATAGATAGTAGATGGATAGATATGAGTAGATAGATAGTTTGATAGATAAGATTGATTGATAGATGTTAAAAAAAAAAGAAGGCGGGAAATTTTTACTTGAAGTTTATGAGGTTTTTTTTATACCTCTACATATTTTTCTTGGAAAAATCCTGCAATTTATTTTGCGCTCCGATCTTATGGTTAAAACAACATTAATTACAGAACAGGAAAACAAATTAAAAGGGTGACGGTCCTTTCAGTGATGGATATTTTTGCTCAGCTTTCTCGGGGCTGCTGTATATTTTAATATCAATCTGAAACAGTAGTAAAATGCATAAAACTTGTCCAGACTGTAAAATAAATATCGATTTTTCTTGTAACCACAAGCCCATAATATGGTATAAACGTGCTCCTTTGCAAATGTTTGTTCAGATTATACGCACACCGCCCGTGACATTACCAGGGTGCACAATTTATTTACTATTTCGGGTTTTGCACCGATTCCTGGACCCCTTCATGATTGTTTTTTTTATAAGCGTGTTCGACATTTCAGGTCAGATGTGATTTATTTTGAAAACTGTGAAGTAAATGTAACGTTTCTCTGATTCTGGGCTTTGTGTGTCTGTGCGGGCGGCTGAGCAGTCAACGCTGTGAGTTATATCGCCCTCCGGGGGGCTGGATTTACACCTTAATACACACAATCCACAGGCTCCTGTGTATTGTCACATGAATGCAGACACTATTTCTTCATTGTGCACAGCGTCAAAATTTTCTTAAAGATAAGTTTGCATTAAATTGGTATGTTACAGAGTAATTCCAACGTCAGTTCATTATCACATGAATGATACAAAGCAAAAACACAGTCGCTGAATTCTTTTTTTCTTTTTTTTTTTTTTTACTGTGAATGTCACTCCTATAATAATGTTCCCAGGGCACAGAATTTATACACTGCTCAGAAAAGTAAAGAGAAGACTAAAATCCCTCATCCTAGATCTCAATGAATGAAATATTCCGGTTGCAATTCTTTATTCATTACATAGTGGAATGTGCTGGGGAACAATAAAACTTAAAAATGATCAATGAAAATAAAAGACGACTATCCCATGGAGTCTGGGTGTGAAATGATCCTCAAAATCAAAGTGGAAAATCAAATTTGAGGCTGAACCAACTTCAGTGGAAATGCCTCAAGGAAAGAAAATGGGCTCGTAGTGAGTGTGGCCTCCGGCCGTATGCCCGGCTACAACACCTGGGCATTTTCCTGATGAGGCGGGGATGTTCTCCTGGGGTTCTTGGATTAAAGGGGGGTTTTGCCACGATTATTTCATACCTCCTGTATCCAGCTCTTCGCTCTGTGTGCTCGAAGGGGGGTGTGTGTTTTGTTTGAATTGCATATCTGTGACCCAGCAGGATGACATCCCCGGTTTCCCCTTCCCCTGTGAAAGAAAGGTTGTTTATGTAAAGCATGGATGCTGGGGGGGTTTAAAATTTTTTTTGCCCCACCCAAAGGGCCTAGGTTTTCAAATCCTCAGGCCAAAACCTTGTTTTGTTTTTTCTCTTTTTCATGACAGCCCCCTGATTTTTTCTTTTTTATTTATTGCTTGTTTGATTTTAAATTATAAGGAGGAAAACAAGTTCCCGGTTACCAAAACCCTCTCTCCCTGCTCTTTCTTATTGATAACTCCAAGTGCCCCGACCCTGGGGGGGCATGATGAGTCTTATCTCTGCACAGGGCTTTTTACCTAGTTAAAATAGTTTAATCCTTTGAGTCTGTGGCCCTTTTGCACTACAGATGATAAACCTTGCCTTACCCTCACTTAACAGGCTTAGCTAAGAAAAAACGAGCTGATATGTCAATCACTGCTATGAAACCACCTACTGTCTATGCAGGAAGTGTGAGTCTGAAGCTACTTGTGGATCTATGAAACAGCATGGTGAGACAATCCCTTTAGGTCCTCACTAAAGGTGGAATATTTTTTGATCCATTGTGAATCATCTAGAAAATAAAACTTGTACAAACTTAAACCATTGGTATAATTAGTGTTGTGCTTCAGATTTGGGTCAAATCTCTACCTGAACCCTTACGGACTCTTTTGGGGTTTGAGGGAAATCCCGAATACAAATTTTTCCCCAAGTTGGTTGAGCCCATGTCGAGCTGAACCTATGTCGAGCTGAACATGGCCCCATTTGAACAACACTAGCTACAATGCATCAATGCAAATGAAATGTCTAGAGTCTACGGCCCAGTTCACATCTGCATCGAAGGTTCCATTTGAGCATGCAGCACTATTTTTCTGTTAAAATGATGGACTCCATGATGGAAATCCAAGGGATCCCTTTTGTGGTTGAAAAGGAAAAAAACTTTTAAAAATGGGTGTGAAACCACCAGTGGAGGATTCTTGGGGCCACCCCGGGAGTGGTTTTTGGGGAACCCCCAGTGGAGGGGGTTCTGGGGACCACCGTGGAGTTTATTTTGGGTCCCTCAGTGGGTTGATTCTTGGGTTCCCCCAGTGGGGTTTTTATTCTTGAGGTCCCCCAGGGAGTGATTTTGGGGGCCCCCCAGGGAGTTTATTTTGGGGCCCCAAAGTGGGTTGATTCTTGGGGCCCCACCAGTAAAGTTGATTCTTAGAGCCCACCAATGGAGTTAATTCTTGGGGCCCTCGAGTAGAGTTGATTCTTGGAGGCCAAAGGGGGAAATGATTCCTGGAGCCCCCAGTGGAGATGTTCTTTGGGGTCCCCCGTGAAAATGTTTTGGGGGTACCAGTGGAGAGATTCTTGAGGCTTCACCCGTGGGTTTTTTCTTGGGGCCACCCTTAAGTTTATTTTGGGGCCCCATTAGGTTGTTCTTAGGGCCCTATAGTGGAGTTGATTTTGGGGCCGCCGTAGAGTTTATTTTGGGGCCCACCAGTGGAGTTGATTCTTGGGGCCCACCACTAGAATTGATCCTGGGGCCCATCAGTGGAGTTGATTCTTTGAAGCCCACGACTAGAGTTAGATCTTGGGGCATAACAGTGGAGTTGATCTTCAGGGCCCACGATTGAAGTTGATTCTTGGGGCCCACCAGTGGAGTTGATTCATGGGGCCCACCAGTGGAGATGGCTCTTTTGGTTCACCATTGGAGTTGATTAGTGGGGCCCACCACTATAGTTAGTTCTTGGGTCCACGATTAGAATTGGATCTTGGAGCCTACTAGTGAGTTGATTCTTGGGGACCACCCTACACCTAATATACATGACTACACCTACTGCACATGTCTTTTTCACTCTGCCTCTCTTTCTCTGCTGTTCTCCCTGAAAAGCAGCCCCAGATCTGCGACCCATCATGCAGAGGAGCCCACTAGTAGGTTTTCCCTTCTCCCCTGTGGGCCAGTCCAATATCTAAGAACCCTAAAAGAATAGCTTGATGCCCCTTGGCAACCAACACCTGGGGCACATAACCTGCTAGCCTTCACGATCTCTGAGAAACATTTTTCTACATCTTTTCACTCTCTGTTTTGTTTCTATTTTCTGACCCCAAGCAGACATCTTGAAAACAGTGGAAATCTTAAACAAAAAAGCATATGAAAAAGTTGCGTTACTTTTCCTTATACAACAGTTAAACTTTATTTGCTTGAAACAAGTAACTGAGAAAAAAAAAAACTTGCAAAACCCCAAAAAGTCAGAATTTCGCTTGAATGAGAACACGTCTGACGAGGGAAGGTCCCGGAGCAGACGTGTTGAACCAAGGTGTTCGCGCCTGCATAAAATTAAGCCGCAAGTGAAGTTCTCATTTTTGACAGCGGATTTATAATAGGAAAATCCCAGCAGGAACGAAGAGAACGAAATCCCAGACGCTGTTTTTTTTTGTTTTTTCATCATGGCTTGTCTTGATTTAGCAGCCTGGACAAAAAGCAGAAAGGGGGCAAACAGCGGCGGTAATCCTATCATCTTCACTCCAGCCGGCACCGCTCCCTCGCCCGGGCTTCATCACGCTGCTTACATCAATTTAAGTCATCTGTGTTTGGAGTTAAAGCTCCTGATTGACAGATACTTACGGGTCGGCTCTAGATTGAACATTATTCTGGATACCCATCGCTTATTACAATGAGCTCCGTGTGATACTTCATCCCCGCCGCGAAAATTGTGTTCAACGGAGCAAGTGGAGGGTGGAAAAAAAAATCCCCACTATTACCAGGTAAATGAAATCCGCGTTTTATTCGCCGGAAGCTGCGCATAATTGTTTTTAAAATAGAGTTGTTGACTTTTGTCGACAGGAACCGGAACCGATAAAGTAATTTTCCCGGTTTTTATTGCGCCGGCTTTTATTGCTTGAATGACGAATGAATGTGGGGAAAGTGCAGCCTAATCTCCAAAAGGTGAAAAATCTCGTTTTATACTTAAGGGTCTATCTTTAGGGTAGTTTTAAATAAGGCTTCCCTATAGCCGAATTCCCCAAGCATCTAAAAAAAGGGGGTTTTGCCACAAAGAAAAATTAAATTGGGGAAACTTGAAAAATTTAAATAAAAAAACATTTTCCCAATCATAATTATTAAAAATTCTGCCCGTTTTTTTTTTTTAGTGCTTTTTTATGACCATTTGTTTAAAAGGGCTCGTCTTCAGGGGATACCCAGAGCTGGGCCCCAGCCGGGACCCCCTGCTCAGACTCACTCTCCCTCAGGCACTAGAGTGTTAAAACCCTTTGGTTTTTTCCTTCTGGGGCCCTCTTACTCCTTAGTAATAAAACCCCACTCACTGCTGAGAGAGTGTACAACCCCAGGGCTTCTTTCTACCCCCTGCCTCGTATTTTTTGTAATACACCACCCCACGCTGAAGATTTTAAAACCCCGATGCTGTCTTCACCCCGTCCCTGTATCCTTAGTAATTAGTCAATTGTGAAAATTTTAATAAAAAAAAAAAAACTAAATCAGGTTTGCATTGATAAGAGAAAAAAAATCCACAGTTTTGGGTTCCTGCAGGGTTTGAACCCGGACCCTTTGTGCTTGGGGCAAAAAATCAACCTCTGAGCTACAATGTTTTCTACTCGATTGCTGTACTAAAAAGACCTTTTCCCGACTACGAGAGGAAAGGCCTGGATGTCATCCCGCTGGGGGCAATGATATGCTTCAAAAAAATACACAAGCCCCTTCTGAGCACACGAATGAAGGCTGATGCAGGGGGATGAAGGAGATTTTGGGAAACCCCCCTTTAACCCCGATTTTTTCTAAGTAGTGGGGCCCCTTTTGCGGTTTTAAAAGAGCTTTCCTTGTTCTGCGGACCTTCCTGCTGCTTTTTAATCTATTTTGGAATACTTCTTTTCCCGTGTTTTTCCCCGGATAATAAATTTAAAGAACACTTAGGGCCCCAGTATGAAACTGTTTTTGGTCAAAATTCCCTTTTTTCCCCAAACAACCAATAAGGGCCCTAGCAACCAATCAGAGCGCCCCCTCATTTCTAAGTGTCGGAAAAATGAAGGGACGCTCTGATGGTTGCTTTTAGAACAAAGTGACTTTAGACCTGGCATTTTTCATAATGTGGCCTTAGTACAGATTTTTTGCACATTATGGCTGATCGTTGGGACCCTTCTAACTGGGCCTAGAAAAAAAGGAAAAATCCTTGACCCCTTTCCCGCAGCCCGGCAAATAATAGACTCTTATTTTTTCCCCCCCAGCCCTTTTTAGAGCCATAGCTTTATTATTTTTCCATCTACATAGACATATGGGGGCTTTTATTTTGCGAGACAAGATGTTCTTTCTCATGCTGCCATTGACCGCAGCATAGAATAGATTGGAAAACTGAAAAAAAATTCTAAGTGTGAAAGAAAACTTACTTGTGCCATGTTTTCAGGGTTTTTGTTCTTATGCCATTGACTCCAGGGCCAGGACGACATGTAGGCGACCTCCTAGTAACTTTGTCCCAGGCAGGACGGGGGCACCAGGAAAGATAGAGGGGGCTGAATTTTTCATTGGGGGGCGCTATATGCCTTATTTGCCTAGGGCACCAGAATACCTTGTCCCAGTCCTGATTGACAGCACTGGATTATCAGCAGATTTTCAGCGGATTAGATTAACTCCTTAACGACCGCCCACCGTCTTTTGACGTCGGGCATTTCAGGTCGTTCGTCTGCAGCCATGTCTTTAGACGTCGCTGCAGACACCAAGTTGCGCACCGCATGCGTGGCCGGGGGGGTCTAACCCCCCTGACCCCAAGAGCTCCCCTGCGAGCACCGGGCGCGGGGGAAACCTCTGCACCCGGTTTTTTTAAACCCTTGTTGCGGCGGTGGTTCCCCGGGGCAATCAAAGATTTTCCCCTGCTCTGTCGGGTGATGGGGGACATGGTCACCCGACAGAGCTCGGGGAACGGGGCTGCAAGTCAGCCCGGGGCCTGAGTAGCCTCAGGGCTGTCTGTGTATGAAGCCATGATAGGAACATGTGGGCTGTAGATACTGCCTGTGTAAAAGGAACAATTAGAATGTATTAGCATATTATGAATATGAAGTTTTTTTAAAAAAAAAAAAAATAATTGTAAAACAGTTCTCCTTCAGGGGATTTAAAAAAAAAAATAAAAAAAAAAAAAAAAAACAAAAAAGTGTAAAAAAAATGAAAAAAAAAATAAAAAATAAAATAAAATAAATTTTTAAAATAAAAAAAAATTCTGCATATATTACACACAAAAAAAACCCTACACATTTTAGGTATCCACACCCCGAAAATAACCTGTAGAATTAATCAAACAAGTTATTAAAGGGGTTTTGCCACGTTCATTTATACCTCCTGCACCAGCTCTTCACTCTGGGCTCAGAAGGGGTGTGTGGATTTGTTTGAAATTTCGATCAGTGGGCCCCCGCAGGATGACATCACAAACCTTTCTCTCTTGTAGTCAAAGAAAGGTCTTTTATGCAAAAGCTTGAGTAGCTGGAGGTATGTTTTTCTTTAAGACAAGGTCCCCAGGGTTTAAATCCTGCAAGAACCAAACCTTGTTTTTTTTTTTTTTTATCTGCACAAAACCTGATTTAGGTTCTTTTTTATTTATCTGCAGGGAGGGATGAATACAGCACTGGGGTTTGAACACTCATACTGCATGAGAGGAGAGGTGATGTTGAGCTGGGCGGCCAGGACTGAGGACTCTTGCCCCGGTCGTATCCCCTGGAGATGACTGTAAACAAAGGATCATTAAGGAGCAGCTAAATTGAAAAAACGGTGCAGAAATTTTAATAATAACGAATGGTGAAAAAGTTTGTTATTTATTTTTCAAGCTTCCCAGTCAATTTTACTTCGGGCAAAAAACCCTTTAAGTGTGAAATGTGTGGAGTAAAAAAAAAATTAAAAAAAAAAAAACTTTTTTTTTAAAAAAAAAAAATTTGCAATTATTTATAAGCGAATTTTTAAAAAAATTCCCCATAAAGTACAACGTCTCGAATAAAACGAGGCTCACACAATGCGTCATTGAAAAAAAAAAAAAAGTTAAAATGTTGAACGCAAGGAGGGAAAAACAAAAAAAAATTTTTTGGTCATTTAAATCTTTTCAGGGTTGCTTAAAGGGGTTTTGCCACGAAGAAAAATGAGGTGGGAAGCTTCAAATTAAAAAATATCATTTTACATTCATCATTATTAAAAATTTTTGGGCCGTTTTTTTGCTTTAGCTGCCTTTTATGATCCCTTGTTTAC
>JAODAL010017090.1:0-78780 GCA_025379985.1 Phyllomedusa bahiana
GTCTTGTACATCAAGGCACTACAAAACCCAGAGGATCAACTAAACTGTTTACTACAGAGAGAAAGTCACGGTTAATCAATGTTTTATCTGTACAATTAACTTGAAAACCAAATTAATCATTCAAAAAGTCCCACCTCAAACCTAGACTTCTCTACACTGGTGGCTTGTCTAGGCCTAGGTTCAAGCCTCTAAATTCTGTGCATGATTGCTGTGTTGAAAGGCTTTCATGACATCAGCACTGTTAGAAGCAATTGTAAGTAACCTCACACAAGCTTTGGAAAGCATACCTTTCATCTTTTTGAGCAAATCTATGGCTTCTTCATCCGCGGGCAAGGATTTGAGCGCGTCGTCCACATAGAAGTCTCTTTCAACGAAGTGTCGGGCATCCTTCCCAAACTCTGAATCACCATCAGAAGAGATCCATATGTTGCAACAGTAGGTGAAGGATTGTTACCGAAGACGGGCACTTTCATGAGGTATTCAACCATTTCATTGCTAGTGTCATTGTCTCGGTAAGAGATGGGCGAATCGATTCTAACAAAGTGGAATTCGTTTAGAATTTCAGGAAAACTTCGATTCTGAACAAAGTCGAAGTTTAAGGTGATTCGCAGGAACAAAGTGTGTTTTTAATTGATAAAATGGCTGCAAGCACATGGCGTTACATGGGGAAAGAACTCTGGGGGGAAGAAAGGAGTAGCCTAAATGACATGTGCAGAGATGAAGCCAGAGACCGGCGGGATTCTGTGACGTCACCGCACTATATAAGCCTGGACGTGACGCTGGCAGTTCACACTCTTCTCTCTTTGCCGTGTTGTAGCTGCTGCAGCTCCAGTATTATAGTTCTCACACAAAAGAAAGAACTTTTATACAGCAATTTATGGGGGGAGGTGTCACAGTTTTTCTCAGAGACTGCTTCTCTTACGTTCTAAGTTTGATTTTGTGGGTTATTGTAATTGAAGTCCAGTGTGGGTCCAATTCAGCTGCATATACATTTTAATGCTATCTGCTCAGTTCTGGAGCACATTGAATATCCAAGGTTTATCAAAGCCTGTTTTTGTTGCTGTATTCTGTTAAAGAAACAGCGTTTTTTCAATCCAAATGCAGGTAATTTGTGGCTGCTCATTTCTTTTGCGCAATTTATATCCAAGGGCTACTTAAACGTATTTGTGCTATTGTAGTCAGTAAAAGAAAGAGTTTTTTTAAACGCCAAAGAAGAAATTTTGCCTGTAGCATAATTCATATCCGAAGAAAAATACACGTCGTTTTAACATGCCACATAGCTGTTAATTTTTGGCAGCTCATTTCTTTTGCGAAATTTATATCCAAGGGTTTATTAACGTTTTTTTTCTGCTGTTGTAGTTAAATAAAAGAAACAAATGTTTTTCAACGCCAAAGAAGAAAAATTTTTGCCTGTAGCATAATTCATAATCCAAAGGTTTAAATCCCAAGTTATATTTCTGCTGTTGTAGTCAGTAAAAGAAACTTGTTTTTTCAATGCCAAAGAAGAAATTTTTTTTTTATAGCAAAAATTTATAATCGAAGGTTAATTAAGCCTGTTGTGCTTTTATATTCAAGTAAAAATACAGTTTTTTTAAAAAAGGCACATAGAAGTAAATTTTTCCTGGTCATTTGTGGAGCGCAATTTATATTTAAGGGTTACCCAAGCTTGTTAGTGGGTTCATTTGGAGTCGAATACAGGGTGTGTATTAATCATATACAGATATCTTCATTAAACAGAGTCTGTACAGGCAAAAAGCACAGTAAAGGGAAATCGCAGCAGGGGGACTCGGTTAGGCCAAACTGCCGTTCCCATGAGCCCCCGTGTTTGACAACAACCCCAAAAGGTTTTGAAGGGTTGAGTAGGTCTAAATTTTCATCCCAAATACATTTTACTAGTTTGGGGGATTTTATCGACAAAGTTGAAATGGAAGGTTTTTATGGTGATCAAAATTTTTCAGACTGCATAATTAAGGTTAAAATCTGTGCATCATCTATTAAGTTTGCCCTTTTTGGGCGCTTTCCTGTCTTTTGGGGCGGCCACAAATCAATTACAAATAGAGAGGGGGTGGATGTGTGTGCGACTCATGACGGGGAGTGTAGGGTTGCGATTGGTGGAAAAATCACATACCCGTTTTACAAGAACAGCTTTCCTTTCAGCCTCAGTGTCTCCAATCTCAAAAAGGGAAGGACCTGCGCGTCTGCCTGGGGCCAAACACTAGCGAAATTAGTCTTTTTTCTGCACAAGAAACCTTACTATAACTGTGATCCTTCCAATTTAGTTAGTTTAAAAATTTTGAAGATTTAGTATTACTAGAGAATTTTAAAGCAGCATCTACCCGTAAAGTCAGGGGGAGGGGGGGGGGGGGGGGCCGGGGCAACACAGACAACCTTTTCTAAAAAAAAGAACACTGGAAAAAGTTACCAAGACTTAGGTAACATTGATGAAATCCTTTATTATTAGCTTTTTGGCATTAAAAATATTTCCGGGTTTTGGGGCAGCCTGAATTTATATTGGATACACATCATTCAGTAACTGCTGGTTTTTTTTATAAAAACCCTCCACTTTTATTATCATATACATTTCAAAAGGGTTCTTTTAAATTTTTACCCTTCCACCTGTGTTGAATATCCCCCTTTGCAGTTAAATTACAATCCACAATTTTTATCACACGGGGTTGTTTTTGCCAAAAATCCCGGGGTGATCATACGAAAACAAAACAGATACGTGTTTTTTTTACTTTTGCGCACCCACTTTGTTCATTGACGCAGCATCCACTAAATCTTAAAACAGGGCAATTTTATTCACCACAGGTAATTGAAAGGTCAAAAAAAAACCGTGATATACGAAAAAAAAAAACAGAACTGTTTTTTGATTTTTGCGCACCCAGTTTTTGTTCATTAAAACCAGCATCCAGTAAATTTAAAACCAATTCTATAGTCACCACGGTAAATTTAAAAAAGGGTGCAAAAAAAACCGGTATTATAAAAAAAATAACAGATACGTGTTTTTTGATTTAGCCCCCACTTGTTCATTGAGAGCATCCACGTAAATCTTTAAAACGCATTCTATATCACCACAGGTAAATTTGGAAAGGTGCAAAAAACCCCCTGTTTTTAAAAAAAAAACAAAACAAACGTTTTTTTTTTTTGACTTTTGCGCACCCACTTGTTTCTTTGACGCAGCATCCACGTAAATCTTAAAAAGCAATTCAAAGTCCCACAGGGAATTGAAAGTCAAAAAATACCGTGTTTTATAAAAAAACATAACAGATACGGTTTTTTTGACTTTTCGCCCCCGCTTTGTTATTACCAGCATCCACAAAACTTAAAAACAATTCTATATCACCACGGGTTAATTGAAAGGTCAAAAAATACCGTGTATTATACAAAACATAACAATCGTGTTTTTTGACTTTTGCGCACCCAGCTTTGTTCTTTGACGCAGCATCCATAAAAAATCTTAAAACAGCAATTCTATAGTCCAAACCACGGGTAAATTGAAAGGTGAAAAAAATCCCGTTATTATAAAAAACATAACAGATACGTGTTTTTTTTGAAATTTTTTGGGCCCCACTTTGTTAAAATTGGGAAAGGGGAAAATCCACCTTTAAATCTTAAAAAAAATTCATATTCCCCAATTTTAATTTTGAAAGGAAAAAAAACCCCTGAAAAACGAAAAAAAACAGATATGTTTTTAGATTTTGCCCTTTAGTTTGGAAACACCTTGCAGTTAAATTTTAACCAGCAATTTTTTTTGATTAAGGATTTGAGTACTGTTTGATTTGCCGGCTTTTATAAGAGACTTCCCAAAACAATTCCATACCTTTCTCAAATTTTTATATTTCAAATTTTGAGCAAATGCAAGGTAAAAGAAAGGGGAAAGAGGGGGGTAGCACAGGAGTAGAGGTACAAAAGGGTGCTCCTTTCCTTGCGGGCTTTCAACAGCAGGGCCACGATGTAGTTTGAGGACGCAGGCCTGTCCCATTTGCTTCAGGGCCCTTTGAACAAGAACGGACACGTCGCCAAAAACTCCTTCATTTTTAAGAACCGCATCTAGCAAAGTCTTTACCCCCCGTCCTCCATCACGGCCCACAAATGTCTCCAGCATACCTCCGTCCAAGAAGAAAACCCCAAATGTAACTCACCCCCCAAACTGTGGATAATCCATTGTTGAAAAAACCCTTGAACAAAATCGGCGGGCAAAGCATGTTGATCAAGAAAAGTTTTAGCTCCCCTTGCCCAGTTACGAGCCATCAGGAGGTAAGGGAACCCACCCAAAAAATCCCCCCGTCGGAAACGCCTTGCAGGCCCCTTTTTGTCCCCCGTTTGGATGAGAAATTTCAAAAACCCCCAAAGCCACCTGTGTGATGATTGTTGATGGAGGGGAAAAATTGGGCGGCCACCTTGGGCTTTTCCCCCCAAAAACCAATGCCGGCAGGCATTTCTTTGCCAAAGCCGCCCTGCCCGGGCCACCCACTGTCATCTAAAATTTAAGCGCTTTGTCTGCTCTTGTCCGGAAAAGTCCTCTCACCACCGACACAGGACTAGTAAGCACGGCCCAAGGCCCTTTTTCCTGTGAAGCTCACGGGGGTGAGCTGGTGGTGCTCGGGGGGTGGAAATGGTCTCGGGCTGGGCGCACCCTTCAAAACTGCGGGAGGTGCAGGGCTCTTTCTCCAAGGTCCTCGGGTGGAAACAGGGCCAGAGAAACCAGGCCGTTTTTAAATTAATCTCCCTTGGGGAGACCGCCACACCAGTCAGGAGCTGGGAGGGGCTCTCCGCAAAACAACGAGCGCTGGCGGGTGACAAACCTTGTGCCGCAAGGGGTGTCAAAAAGGGGCCGAAACCCGCGGGCCCCGCCCTTTAAGATCGGTAGCTGGAAAACCCCCCTTGCCGGGGCACATGTCTAAACCTTGTCGTCCAGAAATTTTTAAAGAGCTACCCGGGTCGGACCCCTGCTGAAAAAGGGCTCGAGTCTGAGTTCGAAACTTCCCCCTTTTTCGCCCCCTGCTTCGTCCCCCCTGGCTGCGTTGCAGCTCAGCTGGGGCCCCTCCCTCCCGTAAACCCCGTTTATTGTTGACGGGAAAACAGCTGAACCCACCCCACTGCTCCAGCGTTGTGGGAGCACGAAATGCCATTATGCATACGAATACAAAAGGCCGACAAGCAGGGGTGCGGACCCTGGGGGTGTTGACCACCGGAGTGGAGGCAGTGAAAGAGCTCTGCCCACCCTTCCCTTTTTTTTAAAGAAGCCACCAAAAGGGTCGTGCGGACAATCCCTTTCCATGAGCTTTTGGTGATCTTATTCGGGAACGCGTTGGACACTCTGAAACATCAGGCCCCCGCACGACGGAGGAGGAGACGGCCCACAAAATGCAGCACGGACCTTTCCTTCCTCAAATCCAAAAGGGGCCCGACTTTTTCTAAATTTTTATCGGTTTTTCATTAGGCAGTGGTTCAGTCCAGAGCTAGTCAAGGGGCACCTCGCCTCAGGGTCATCATCTGAGGCAAGTCAGGGCTTGTTGAAGCTTGCCGGAGGAAGCGGAGGAGGAGTATTCCTAAAAAACCCATTCCCGCCTTGAAAGAGGTTGGCGTGAATTTGGGCCCGATGGGGAAGAATTTGCTAGTGCCCCCCTAAACCCAGAGGCTTGGGAATCAAGGCCCATCTCTCACATGAGTGCTTGGTCTCCATTTCCTCCAACATAAAATTTTTTGCATTTGCCCATCAAAATGAACAACAGTTCGGGGCCACCCTCCGATCCCCGGTAAAAAAAAAAAATCAGCACTTTCCTTCCACCCCACCCAAATAGAGAGTAAAAGCAAAAAATGGGGACCTTTGCGATTAAACAATTTAGAACGGCCCTTCACGTTCTTAAAGCACGTGGAACAAGCCACAAACATAAGGCAATTAGCCTAGCGGCAGCGCGGCAGAGCAGGCAAGGTGGCAGAAGCCTAAGGTGACCCGGGCAATCTTTATTTACCACCTCCCCAAACCAAACAATGCAACATTTTTCCCCCCCAAAATTTTAAATTGGGGAAACCCAAAATTTTTTTTTTTTGGGGGAAAAAAGCTTTAAAAAAAATCCCCACTTTTCACCCAAAATTTTTTTCCCCACAAAGGGGGGTTTTTTAGCGGGGTTTAAAAAAGGGGGGTTTTAAACAAAACCCTTTCCATTTTTTTCTTTTAAATTTTTCCAATTTTTTGGGGTTTTTTTTTTTTTTCACTTTCAAAAATGGTTTAAAAATTTTTTAAAAATTTTTCCCCAATTTTTTTAAAAAAAAATTTTTTTTTGTAGGGAAAAACAAAAATTTTTAAAAATTTTTAAAAAAAATTGGGGTTTTTTTTTGGGGGCTTTCCTTTTTAAAAACAGTCTAAAGTCTAAAAAAATTTTTTGGGGGATTTTTCTTAATGGCCAAAATCCCGGTCCTTTGGAAAGAAAAATTTTTCTTTTAATGGTTTCTCCTTTCCAAATTTTTTTTAAATGGTAAACATTTTTTAATTTTTGGGGTTGTTTAAAAAGAAAATGGCCCAAAAAAATTTTTTTTTTGATTTTTTTCAAAATTTTTTAAATTTGCTATTTATTTTTAAAATTTTTCCCCTTTTTTAAAAAGGCCCCAAACTTGTCCTTTTTTAAAAAATTTTTTTCTAAAGACAAAATTTTTTTCAAATTGTAAAAATCTCGGGGGATTTTTAATTTTTTTGGGATTTGCGGGAAAGGGGATCTACAATTTTTTAAAAAAGGGCAACAGACATTTTTCCACTTTTAAGAAAGGGAAATTTTGGGCAAAAAAAGGGTAAGGACATTAAACAATATTCCCCAAAAGCTTTTTTTCAATTTTTACAGAAACAACCCTTTATTGAGGGAACCCCCTTTTCTTTAAAAAGCAAAGACAGGGGGGTTTTTTATCGTTTTTTAAAAATGGGGTTTTTAGAAAAAAGACAAAAAAGCTTCAAAAGCTTTAAAAAACCTCTGTTTTCAAAACCCCTTTTTTCCCCCCCCCCCCCCCCCCCCCCCCCCCCAAAACCCCCCCCTTTTTCCCCCCCCCCCCCCCAACCCAAAAAACCCCTTTTTTTTCCCGCCCCCCCCCCCCCCCCCCCCCCCCCCCCCCCCCCCCCCCCCCCCCCCCCCCCCCCCCCCCCCACCCCCCCCCCCCCCCCCCCCCCCCCCCCCCCCCCCCACCCCCCCCCCCCCCCCCCCCTCACCCCCCCCCCCCCCTCCCCAAACCCCCCCCCCCCCCCCCCCCCCCCCCGCCCCCCCGCCCCCCCCCCCCCCCCCCCCCCACCCCCCAACCCCCCCCCCACGTCATCCCCCCCCCCCCTCCCCCACCCCCCCCCCCCCACAACAAAAAAACCCCCCCCCCCCCCCCCCCCCCCCGCCCCCCCCCCCCCCCCCAACGGGCCCATTAAAAAAAAACCCCCCCCCCCCACCCCCCCCACCTTTTCCCCCCCCCCCCCCCTTTTTTTTTTTTTCCCCCCCCCCCCAAAAAATTTTTCCCCCCCCCCCCCCCCTTTTTAAAAACCCCCCCCCCCCCCCCCCCCCCCCCCCCCCCCCCAAAAAAAAAACCCCCCCCCCCCCCGCCCCGCCCCCCCCCCCCCCCCCCCCCCCCCCACCCCCCCCCCCCCACAACCCCCCCCCCCCCCCCCCCACCACACACCATCAAAAAACCCCCCCCCCCCCCCCCCCCCCACGCGGAACCAAAAAAAACCCCCCCCCCCCCCCCCCCCCCCCCCCTCCCCCCCCCTTTACTCCCAAAAAAACCCCCCCCCCCCCCCCCCCCCCCGCATTCCCAAAAAACCCCCCCCCCCCCCCCCCCCCAAAAAAACCCCCCCCCCCCCCCCCCCCCCCCCCCCCCAAAAAAAAAAAAAAAGGGGGGGCTCCGGCACTTTTAAAGTGGGGGTATGCAGTTTGGGGGCTCATCTGCTTCCAGGACGGGGAAATTCAATGTCCATTCAAGTAAAAGAGGGGTTAAAATAAACGCCCACTTTTTAATTTTGGGTGAGCAAAGGGCATGCTGTGGTACATGACAGGATATAATGGTGGACTTTTTTTCTTTGGCTTTTATCCTAAGGTTTTGGCCTAAGATGTACAGGTATCCTTTTGACGTTGGGGTTTTTAAATTTCCACTTCTCCAGCCCTGTTTGGTGTAAGAATGAAGGGTTGTGCTCTCCCATAACTTTAAGGGTTATCGCTCATAATCGACTGCTCACTCAAAAAACCCCTTATCGATGGTGGCCGACTATCGCCCCCCATGTCATACCAACGAATCGCTCAACACACCTACAACCCTAGGGGGGGGTTTCGTCAGATCAACTCTTAGTTGGCATGGCCGGAAAATCAGGGGTCTCACCTGTCCCCCCAACCCGCCTCGTCCCATTGGGACAGAACTACAATGTGGTCTGGTCAGCGCCATAAACGAAAGGACAAACAATTGGGGACAGTAGCACTATTTTGGAAAAGAAAAGGTGGGGAAAACATCCCCTGCTTTTTTGCAGTATTTATGTGAGAGTAGCAAGGGAGGTTTTTTGGCGAGGGTCACCTCTGCATACCAAGACCGTTGGAGGACACAGTGAGGGATCAAACACCATAAAGATAAACGGGGGGTTTGAATCCTTTTTCCCTGTTTTACAAGTTTGTTCAAACGCACCATAGAAACTTAAACTAAAGGGAGACCATAACTACAGGGAATGTTTTAGGTGCTTATTTTACATTCGTGCCATTTTGATTAATCATTACAAAACGGAATGGAACAGAACAAAAAAAAGCAAAAGCAAATGCTGCAAAACTGGCTTTGGAAAACTTCTTCGTATGAAAATGAATCTATGTCCAACTTACATAAACCAAAAACACAAGCCCCTTGTGGCCCTCCCCTGTTACCGGTGAAAAAATTTTACTTTCCCACAGATTTCAATTGGTTTTAAAAAAAGCAAGTTATAAAAGTTCTTTTGGGTTCATAAACAGATAACACAGATCAAAGGAAAAGTTTGCTAACATAAATCCAGGTTCCAGTTTTTGAAAGCTGTGGAAACCCTTTTACTACTTTGTAAGGAAAAGGCTCCTCCACCAACCGCCTCAAAGACTAAAAAATAATTAATCAAAAATAATTTTTAGACCTATAGAGAAAGAGTTCCTTCAGCCTCACTGTCATAACCGTGTACCGTACCTCTAGCCTCCGTCCCTTGACCACATCCTTCCGGCTGTCCTGACCTTACACTTGTCCCCGACCCCATTTTCCTTATTTTTTGTACCTCTTTACACCTTGGCTGCCACAGCAAGAAAGTCACGTCGGGGGAGGACCGGGTAACTCCCGCCACAGAAAGTCCACCCACTTTGCGGCGGGCTATGGAAAACCGGGGCCCTAAAACCCCCTCCCGGGCATGGCTATTGCCACGCTTGCGGGGGTCATGGACCCTACCGCTGTCCGTCAACATGAACATGGAATGACTTATTCATCCCAATCCTGGCACTGACAAATAACCATTTCCGCATAAAGGGGGGCCGACCAAACACGTTTCACACATGAGCTGCCACGGGCCGACATTGAAAATTACGCGGGGGTGTACTCCTGTCCGCTTGGATCACAATAATTTTTAAATTTTTTTTCTCTTTTCATAGTCTTTCCCCAACATATGGAGGCGGGAATTCCCAAATGTTTTGGAAAATTTCACATATCAGTCTATTTTGGAGGGGCCCATCTCCCGCTGCAGCAAAATCTTAAGGGGCCTTTCTCTGTTCATCAATTTCCCTCTGTTCATAAATTTACCCATGTTAATATATTTATTCCTGTTCATTAATTTACCCCTATTCAATCATTTCCCCGTTAATATATTTATTCCTGTTCATCAATTTCCCCCTGTTCAATCATTTCCCCCTGTAATATATTTATTCCTTTTATCAATTTCCCCCTGTTCAATAATTTCCCCCTGTTAATATATTTTTTTCCTGTTCATCAATTTCCCCCTGTTCATAAATTTCCCCCTTTAATAATTTTTTATTCCGTTAAAACAATTTCCCCTTTTCCCAAAGTTCCTGTCTGCCCCTTTACCCCCTTTCTGCTACGTTACCTGACCCAAATCTCCAACGCCGCCCTGACCTGTTGGCCTAAACTTTGACTACGAATTTCGTCTTACGATTCGGTACCGGGCCCCCGGGCTCCATTAATTTTATCAAAAATTTAGAATTTTAAGGGGACCCCCCCGTAAATCCATCTGCCTTCGGCGGGCCTGTGAAAATCGGGGCCTACTTAACCCCGCACCCCGGGTGGCTGCTGCCACCACTTGAGGGGTCCAAGGGGCCCCTAAACCCAAAGTCGTTCAATGGAAAGTGAATGCCAAGTTTCCGGCCAGTTCTTTGAATGGTGCAAAAAAGGAGGGACGCAGTACCACCAACTTGGACAGAGCACGGGCAGCTTCTTCCTTAGGGATGGCTAAGATACTGCCTGTCCCCTTGGCAATCGTCGCTGGCACATGATGCCGAGGGGCAGGATATCTGGACCGGAGATATGGGGAAAAGACAGGGGTTTTCTTTGGGGAAGGGGTTTAGGCCTTGACTGCCTGAAATGGGAAACGTGCCACGGGGCCTGCTGTTGAGAAGGATGGACCACCACATCTAAACCTTTTGGTGACACGCATGATGTTGAGCAGGGCCGTGGTCCAATGTTAGGTCCCGTCACACTTTTCTTTCTGCCCACAGTTCTACATATATTTATTCAACCCTCCTCTGTGTTCTCAAAAAACGGCACACCCGCCAGTAGGTGATTTTACCCCAAAGCTCTGCACAAAGACTGTTTTTCCGCCGCGCCCCTGTGACCCCTGTGCCGCTACTTCTGGAACCTGCAAAATGGGGGTCTAAAACATGGGCCCTTTTGCTCCCAACCTCGCACTGCTGCCACCGCTACTCCCGGGCCACACTACCCACTTAAGGGGTGCGCCACTGCCTGACACTAATTGCCGTCCTTTTTCCCAATGAAATGATGAAGCCCCTTTTTCACTATTGGTCTGGGTCAGCTCATAGCTCACATGGCTTTCAAAACCCCCCATATGCTGATGACAACCCAACTTTACATCTCCCGGGCCCCAAAATTAACCACTACTGTCCAAAATCCCAATTGTCTGTCTTCAAAAACCCCTTTTTTTTTTTTTTTTTTTTTTTTTTTCTCCTCCCATCCCTAAAACTTTAAAATAAGAAAACGGGAAAGCTTCCGGGCCGGGACAATGGTTATGCAGGTAGGGATCGTGTAGGGGGCAACTTTTCCCAGGGGAAAAGGGGCACAAAAAGGCATGGAGTGCTGAATTTTCCGTTTGGGGGCACTTTATCCTTGTTTAAATAGGGCACCTTACCTTTTCCCAGCTTTTCTTCTTCACCCCCGCCCCATGCAATCAGCTCAATCGATTAGTGTTTTTCCCCGTCACCCCCTGTCCACCCAACGGGGCGGGTGTAAAAGCCGCCGCTCGCAACATAGTCCCCCTTTGCAACTCCCCCTATGACTATTTGCCCGCTTTTGAAGAAGCACAGATGTCTTTCCCCACCTCTTTGCGCCCCTGTCCTCAAATATTTTGTCCCCACTGTATAGTGGCGCAGAGGCCACAGCACATAAAAATTTTTCCTACTGTGGGAAGCAAAAAGGGACAGAGGGGGTTGAGGACAGGTGAAGCCCCCACCTGCTCCCGGCCATGCCAACTAGGGGTTGTTTGTGTCAAACCCACCGATCTTGCTGGGGTTGTCAATGTCTCGGGGGAAAGTGAAAAGACCTAGTGTGTGGCACACATGCCGGGAAAAGACACCGATGCTTGGCCTCCAGGTGACTCCCCGTACATCCCCTTACTTTTTCTGCGATCTTTGGCGCTCCGGTAACCTACTTTTTTTTCTTTGCCCATCGTAGGATCTTCCCCTCAGCTCGTTTTTTTCCAGCTGGCCTGCTTTTAAACCCTTCAGGTGCGTTCCCATTCAGTTTTTTGATCAGTTTTTTTCCCTTAATCCCAGGAATTTAAGGTGAAACGATTTAATAGCGGCGGCAGTCATGTGCGGCAACTAAAACACAGCATGTAGAAACCAAACCAAGTTCCCCCTGCATATTTTTAACATATCACAATGTTTTTACAGAACCCTAAGGCTCTGTGCACCAGGAAATTGTTTTTTAAGCGATTCGTCCCGAAGTAATTCGGAACGAAACGGATTTTTGTTGGAAAATGCGGCGAAGTTGGCGAACCGAATTTGAGAAATTCGCCCATCTCTAGTCTCGGTGCCATAGAAACCTTAGGTTATGTCTGTGATCTTTTCATTTATTCAACCATTTCATTGCTAGTGTCATTGTCTCGGTGCCATAGAAACCTTAGGTTATGTCTGTGATTTAGTCGTACTGTATGATAAAACAATGGAATAATTATTAAATATCAGCAGTATTGGCGACTGGCTCTTTTTTGAATCTCATAAGCACTCTGTTAGGAACTCCCAGAGCAGATAAATAGAAAAAGGAAGACAAACTGTGAGCTCTGATGCTAGGCCCCACAAATCTGTCACTGCCTACTTGCCCACCCGACCCTTAGTAGTTGACAGTAACTGGGCAGCAGTCCCTACCTTGAATACGTGAACACAGAGAACGGACAAGACAGACAATACAAAAGTAGAAAGTTGGACACACCGGGTCATAAGCCAGAGTGAGTGATGCAGTACAAAAAAGTGAGGCAAAAAGGATGGTCAGAGGAAAAGCAGGAAAAGATATCAGCAACCAAAATGACAAAAGTATAACATGCACCAGATCAAGAAAAGACTATCACCGACAAGGATCTCCAGTTAGGAGTGGTTTTAAATAGGAAGTCAGGAATCCGGTCCAGAGTGTGATTGGACGACTCCCTGAACCCAGAATACTGGTGGAGACAGCTGTCAATCACCTCATCGAATTCACCTGCCACTCAGAACTAATCTAGCAGCAGCAGACGGATGTGGCAGGAAAACCTGCCAATAACAATTGACACAGCCAGAAGAAGCTAGGACCGTGTTTAGACTAAAGCCAGACAGAAATACCAAAATCATGACCAAAAGTACAACATCCACCGTACCTTCTGGACAGAAGACTGAGCCGAGGCCCAAGCCAGCGTGCTCATGACACACTCCTACCAGATTGTTGGTCAGGTTTGGACCAGTGAGCAGAACATCATTCAGAGATATTCCACAATGCTTGGCACTTGAGTTGAATACCACTCTGATCTGGTTAGTTTTTCACGGATGATATGCTCCAAAAGAGGGAAAATACCAGCACTCTTCGTGTTCTTGCAAAGATGTAGCTGGCTCTGCACTGTCATTGCGAAATATACTATCCATGAAGGTTACAAAGTGATCTTTGATTTCAGACTTGTTTTTTTTAATGTACGTTGTAAAGAGATGAATCTCGATAATGTTTTTGGTTGTTTTGAAGCATGGTTCCTACAGTGCGAAAGGGTAAGAGTGCAACACAATGGTTAGATTCATTTAAGAATCTACTGTCCCCTATTTTAATAAACTCTGTCTTCTATGGACAAGGCTAATTTGTTGTCTTTATGTGTTGTATAAAACATTGATCTTCCTAAGATCGTTATAAGGGGTAGGAATGACATCCAGTGCCTGGATGAGATCAGAAAACCTTTCTTTTACTTCATAATGATGAGAAAATGGCTTAAAGTGAGTTGTGTAACCATTTTGGAACACATAGGTTTTGAGGTTCACTTGAGATGGTTTATGGCTCTTATTTAAACATGCGTTGCCTACAACTACCCAGCCTAAGTCAAGTCTTTGTGCACATAGGGCATCGTTTGGACCATTGTATTGTTGACAAACCTTATGAACTCTCAGAAAACAGTAGAATATCAGTATTTATATCAGCAGTCCATTGTATGAATCTGATTAGATAGGTGCTTCAAGTGGGATGAATTGCAGCTTCTGGTGTAGGAATTTATTTTTCATTGGGTACCTGGTCACACTCAATTAACATTGGTAAGGGTATTTGTTGGTTCCCTTTGATTGAGGAGAAAACGTACCCAGTAGCTCTTTTGCCAAAAGTCTCTACATGACCAGAACAGATGTTAAGGTGCTTCACCCTTTATATCAAAGATCTCAAAGAATTTAGGCTTTGCTAGAGACCTGTTGCTTTGTTTGTCTATAATGGCATACATTTTGGTGGCCTTTTCAGATGTTCTGGGTAGACCTTGGCCAAGTACACCTTGGTACAGCATTTAGGACCATTCTTTCTGCAAACACATTTCCGTGCAGGAAGAGGAAACAGTTGTTGCACCTGAATTTTGAGAAGGTGAATCCCCACAATGCATTGCAACAGCATTAGATGCTGCTTGAGGTTGTGAGGAGATGAAGTAGGGTGCATAGCTGTAACATGTCTGTCACTATTTCATTCAGCACACTTGATGTCAGCGTTACAGTCTTTTGCAATGTGGTTTGAAGAAGCGCAACACTTGTAACACACTCCAAGCTCTTTGAGTATCTCTACGTTCTTGCAAAGTCTTTGCCCTGAGCCCACAACATTCTTTTAGAGGATGAGGTCTTTTGTGAATAGGGCACATGCGATTAGGGTCCCTTTCTTTAAGGACAGAAGCGTCTTGTCTAGCAGAGGAGGATGTTGTAAGTGGGAAGTTTGTCTTTCTAACAGATACTGTTCCCCTTTAGTCTCTGTGTTTGTTTGTTTGTTTATTTGTTTGTTGTATTATCATACCTTCAGCATGATGATGAAGCTGGTAGAGTAGATTATATGAAGTCAAAGCTGGGATCATTCTTCTTCCAAGCTTGATCACTGCTGAATCTGGAAAAATAGGAGAAAGGGAGAAAATACATATTGGGCGACATGTATGAACAGGGCTGCGGCAGATATCTGGGGTCTTTATAGCCCGATATCCAGCACAGCCCTGTTTACACATTTTCAAATATCCCACACGCCACTCTGGGGTGCATTACATCGTACCTGTGGTGCTTTGTAATGCGCTTGATTTTGGGGGTTCGTGTAGGAGGTGGGGTGCACTAGAACCGTAATGAAGCTATAGATTTATAGCTTCTCTATGGCATTTCTGGGTACATTACACACTAAACAGGTGTAAAAGTCAAATTTCATGCATATCGCCCATTGTGTTCTCTTTTGCATCTAGAGCCTTGGTCTGTTCATTTTTCTTGCATACCATACAGTAGTTTGGACACCACTGAATTGACATCATGGGCAATGTCAAAGTAACTCAGTCATCACAGACGTAGTTCCAATTCTAATTCATTTAGGTCACTCAAATTCTGGAACTTATGGTTATTCATGCTAATAATCTTTGAGAATGCTTGAAGTCTCTTAAATAAGGACTTTCTATAGCTTCAGAACTGTGATAAATCTGTTCATGTCTCTGCAGCAAGACCTTCCTCTGAGTGGTCTTCATGAACTTCTCTCAATGTCTGTACCCGTTCTTCAGATTCTGGGCCTAAGCAGTTGACAAGCATGTAAAGTTTGTCCTTGGCAGTGAGGTTAAGATCATTGATAACTGCTTTAAAAGTCGATTTACAGGCTCTATAGTTTTCAGGACAGTTGTCAAACTTGAAGGGTCTAATGTTTATTAGCTCCCTGTGTATCATATATCTGACAAAGTCCGACACATCTGATCTTCCACTCCTTGTTGCTGGATTATATTGTGGTGTCTCTGGTGTATAAGGCTGAGATAAATGAGGAGAAAATGATGTAGCATAAGAATTAAGCTGCGGTTTAGTCTCTGGAGGATCTGCTGGTTGGATGCTGGAGATTATCTTGTCATCGGTGGGTGGCAATATCTATTGCTGTGTGAATATATCTGTGTGGTAAGTTAGATGTGGCACTACAATGTTAAATGTAGTTTCTGTTTTTAAAGTTAAGCCATTGTGGCTATCAGGAGGTACAGAAGATGATTGCTTTAACACATTGTTGGCAGACTGGTCAGCTGGGTCTTAAACTTCACCTGTGATATAGCTTGTGATCAGACTGTGTAATATGTAGACACTGCAGATTTAGATTTGTTTTGAATATTCTGGTCAAAATGGAGATACCGCCGAAATGTGACAGGATGTGACCTCACAGAACAGGAAAAGTAACAGAAAGCAAAAGGTACAATGTATGGGAACTACATCATGAATATCTTACATAACCATAAACAAACAGTGGCCACAGGGTATAACATACCAAACATGGTGAATCACAGACATAACATTAAATACCCATATAATGGATCACAATCGGGAGCTATAGCTGAAATGGTGCAAGTGCACTTGGGTATGTCTGGTGTGACAGAGTGTGGGTTGTTATAAAAGGGGCATGGTTTAAGCAAATTCTGGTCGGCTGTGGGCACTTTCAAATGTTGGCAAGCATGTCAATATGCCATCATTGTGCATGTTGGTAAAAACCCTTTAAAAAAAAGAAATTGAGAGCATGTCCCTAGGCTAGCTCCATCAATGTGGTATACATGTATGAAAACTTTTTAAACTGTGAGATAAGACTGGTGGTACTGCTATACGGCATCCGGGTCGTAATGTGAATAAACCATTGTTTCATGAGTTTGTTAAAAAGAATAGGCCTGGAGCCTTTTCTTTTTGCCAAATCCTATGTAAGCTTTCGGAGCTGACATGCTGCAGATGGTCCACAGCATGAATAAGTCTGCAGCATCACTTCCTACCTCGAGTTCCAACCCTGAGCGAGAGGGTGGTCCTTGTTGGTGTATGGGATTAAAGGCCTTATTGGTGTGTTGAAGGGAGGGCCCGGCTTTGTGGGATGAAGAGAGAGAGGGCCCAGTCTTGTTGGAATGATCACAGCAGGAGCATGCCTGATTGTATATACAGTATGTAAAGTGTGTGTATACAGTGTGTACATATAGGGCCACATGTATGAAAACTGTCTTTGTCTAAGACTTTTCTTGTTGCCCATAGCAACCAATCAGAGTTCCCCTTTCATTTCATACAGTGCTCTGAAAAAATTAAAAGGGTGCTCTGATTGGTTGCTATGGGCAACATGAAAAGTCTTAGACCAAGACAGTTTTTATACATGTCCCCCATGGTGTGTGTGAGTATATAGTGTGTGTATATACATTGTGTCTTTTGTGCGACAGCGACAGGCGGAATTGCGGAGGGAAAATATATTTCCCCTAGAGTGCTCTCCTATGAGGCTTTGGGGAGTATGTGGACCAATGCGTGTCACCGAGAGGCCTGGTCTTGGTGAAGGAAGGCCGACAGTTTGTGTGTCAGTAACAATACGTTACTGACATGTTTTAGTATAAGCGGTTCCAATCCGCTTTGTCCAGGTCGGCTTTTCCTGGAGTGGTCAAAATGAAGGGTGGGTGGCCACTCCCATGTACCAAGTGAGGCTGGTGTCAGGCCTATAAAGCCTGGGTCTGCAGGCTTGTGTGGGGCTTCTGCTGTATGCTTTGTGCCTCAGATGAAAGATGCATTGTAAAGAAGCCTTGCTGTGAGTACTGAGCTGTATTAAGAGACTAGTCAGGGAACACCGTGTCTAGTAAGTGCTCAGCTGAGCAGGTCTTTATTTTCTGTTAGCCTGAAGTTAAAGGGGTTACAAAGATTGTGTTATATGTTAAGGATCTTGCAAAAACAAGTCACTTTCCAATATATGTCCATTAACAGTAACCTACCTATTCCTAGATATCCCATCTTGTATGGGCAGAATCAGCTCCTCAGCTCGCTATAGCTACAGACCTGTTTGATTTCTCCTGATAGGCTGTGAGCACTGGTTGCTATAGCTTCAGACCTGGCTTCTACTGCAGCCTAGTTGAAGCCAGTAAACACACCCCTGAATTTAAAGTGAAACCAAGTAAACAGGACTGAGGTAAGATGAATCGATGTAGTGAGACAACCCCTTTAAAGAGAACCTGTCACATAATTTATAGCCCTCTGGCTGAGGACAGCACAAGCTAGTATCAGACTTGCTGTTTCCAGCTCTGTGTCCCTTATTCTGTAAGATGCTGTAGTTTTCGTGTATTTAATGCTCAAATCTACAGTTTTCTGCAGAAGAGTCATTCAAAGAGTCAGTTTTTTTCAAACCCCGCCCACCTGAGGCTAGCCACGCCCACATCAACTGATAAACCTATTACTTTGAATAGGTAGAAACGTGAATAACTGTCAGTGGGCGGGGCTAGCCTTTGGTAGGCGGGGCTAACACCTGCTCATGAATAAGATTTGAGGGGTAAATGCTCTAAAACTACAGCATCTTACAGAATAAGGGGCTCAATGCTGGGAACAGCGGGTCTGACACTAGCTTGTGCTGCCCTCAGAAAGGGGGGAATAATCTATGTGACAGGTTCCCTTTAAGGCTTATTTTGTTTTTCCGTTTTGCACCTGCTAAAATAAACCCAGGCAACACCTGGAGTCGAACTTAAAGTCTTGTGTCACTGTCTCTGCTGTCTCTGTCTGCTGAAGCCCATGCTGCCTACCTGTTGCTGGTCCCCCTCACACTTTATATACAGGATGTGTGTATACAGTTTAGATATGCCATCAAAGTCTAGGTATATATATTGGTCTGCATAACATATTGCTGCCATGGCCTGTGTAAACCCTGCCCCCAAAATGGATGGTACTGCTCTGTTTGCAAGGGCGATCCAGTGAAGTCGGGAGTGGTCCTGGGTGGTTGAAGGAAATCTGGCTTTGCGGCGGGCTCTGGAGAAAACCGGACCTACTTAGATTCCGTTCCCTCGCGTGGATCTTTCCATCACTTGTGGTGGTCCAGAGGATCCACTACTGCTGACCGTTACAGTTTGATTCAGCCATGGATCCCGACAAGGTGCCTCTACCGAGCGTCTCTGACCTCACCACCATCATGGCCCAGCAATCGAAACAGATTGCGCAGCAGGCACTGCAGCTTAACCAGCTGACTACTATGATGCAGCAGCTCCGCGCCACTCAGCAGCAGCAGTCGGCTGCTGTAGCTCCTCCCATGGCTTCTGTTCCAGGGATATTCGCCGGCAATAAACTCCGGTTGTCCATGCCGACAAAGTTTGATGGGGATCCTAAGGCCTGCAGGGGCTTCATCACCCAATGCTCCCTCCACGTGGAACTTAGGGCCGGTCAGTTCCCATCTGAAAGGTCCAGGGTGGCCTTTGTTGTCAGTCTCCTCTCCGGTAAAGCCCTAGCCTGGGTGACACCACTGTGGGACCGAGGCGATCCGGTCACAGCCGATCTTGCTACATTCCTGCAGGAGTTCCGCAGTGTCTTCGAAGAACCTGCCCGTGCCTCTTCTGCCGAGACCGCCTTGTTGAACCTGCAGCAAGGGAGCTCCTCCGTAGGAGACTACGCCATGCATTTCCACACCCTAGCTTTGGACTTAGCTTGGAACGATGCAGCGTTGTGTGCTACGTTCAAGAAGGGTCTCTCCAGCTAGATTAAGGATGCCCTCTCCACCAGTGACCCTCAGTCTTCGTTAAGTGAGCTAATCCATCTGGCTACACATATTGACATACGTTTCTCGGAGAGACAGAAGGAGCTCCGTCAAGAGCGTGAACCGGTCCGGACACGTTGTCTACCTCATCTTGCGCCGGTGTTCCCTCGGCCTTTACTGCCTCCTTCACAGCCAACCATGGAACAGGCCATGCAATTGGACAGGGCCCACCTAACTCCGTAAGAAATTACACGATGACGTGTGGAGAACTTGTGTCTCTACTGCGGCAGCCCTGAACATTTCCATAGGGATTGTCTGCTCCATCTGCAACATCTGGGAAATGTGCGCACCTAGGCTTCGTGGGAGAGGCGTCCCTAGGTGTGAGCAATCCCTCTCTACGGCTCATGTTGCCAGTTTCTGATCACAACCAATTCCGAAATCTCGTTCCAAGTGGCCGCCTTCCTGGATTCTGGATCAGCCGGGAATTTTATGGATGCCAAGTATCGCCTCTCGGTGGTCCGCTTAGACCAACCCTTGGTCATCTCGTCCATTAGCGGTGAGCTACTGAGTGATTCTATCCTCTTTTGGGCGGAACCGGTGTCCCTATAAGTGGGAGCTCTGCACAAGGAGAGGATCGCATATTTTGTGCTACCCCGTTCTTACCCTCCTGGGCTTTCATCGCTGTAGCATCACGCCCCTATGCTCGATTGGAAGACGGGCGAAGTTTTGCGTTGGGGTCAAGACTGCCAGTCTCGCTGTCTATCGGCACCTTGCCGGGTGCGCCCCATTCCTTCATGTCCATCTCCCAAGCCTCTTCCGGGCCTGCCGCTACAGTATCAGAATTTCCAAGACGTCTTCTCTGAGAAGCAAGCGGAAACTCTTCCTCCTCATCATCCCTATAATTGCCCTATAGACCTACTGCCCGGGACTAGTCCCCCCCGGGGTAGGGTCTACCCTCTCTCCGTACCCGAGACTCAGGCTATGTCAGCTTACATTAAAGAAAACCTACAGAAAGGCTTCATCCGCAAATCTACTTCTCCTGCGGGTGCCGGTTTCTTCTTTGTGGAGAAGAAGCATGGGTGTCTGTAGCCATACATCGATTACCGCGGTCTCAACAAGATCACCATTAAAAACCAGTATCCATTACCATTGAATACCGAGCTCTTTGACTGTCTCCGGGGAGCTAAAATCTTTTCCATGTTAGATTTGTGGGGGGCTTATAACCTCATTCAGATCCGAGAAGGGGACGAGTGGAAGACGGCCTTCAATACTCGGGATGGGCACTTCGAGTATCTGATGATGCCTTTCGGCCTGTGCAATGCTCCAGCGGTCTTGCAGGGGTTTGTCAATGGCATTTTCCGAGATGAAATTCAGTTTTTTTCACCCAATCTGGAGTCCCACCAGTCACATGTGCGCCAGGTCCTGAGTTGTCTGCTTGATTACCTTCTCTATGCCAAACTGTAGAAGTGCTTTTTCCACCAGATCAGCCTCCTGTTTCTCGGGTATATAATCTCGGACAAGGGCCTGCAGATGGACCCCACAAAACTGTCCGCCGTCCTGCAGTGGCCACGACCTGCTGGCCATACAACGTTTCTTGGGATTCGCCAACTACTACAGGCAGTTCATCTCACATTTATCAACGTTGGTGGCACCGATTGTGGCTCTCACCAGGAAGCATGGCAACCCGAAAATGTGACCACCAGCCACTGAAGAGGCCTTCTCCAAGTTGAAAGCAGCCTTTGCCTCTGCGCCTGTGTTGTCCTGGCCTGATACCGAGAGCCCCTTCTTTTAAGAAGTCAACGCCTCCTCTATGGGGGCTGGAGCGGTCCTCACTCAAAAGGGGCCCAAGGGCAAGACCCAGACCTGCGGTTTCCACCCGCGGAAAGGAACTACACCATCGGAGATCGGGAATTGCTGGCCATCAAGCTTGCCCTGGAGGAATAGCGCCAACTCTTGGAGGGTGCTCGGCATCCGGTAAATATCTTTATCGACCACAAAAATGTTCTTTACCTTCAGACCACGACTAGCCAGGTGGTCTTTGTTCTTCTCCCATTTCAACTTTGTCATACACTTCTAACCAGCTGAAAAGAACATCAAGGCCGATGCCCTGTCACATGCTTCAGATGTTATTGGAGAAGAGGCCACCCCTCGGCACATTGTACCTCCAGAATGTCTTATATCCGCAGCTCCCATAACCCACCATCGTGCACCTCCAGGTAAGACATATGTGCACCCTGTGCTCCGGTTAAGGGTTCTGAAATGGGGCCATTGCTCTCGTATAGCCGGACACCCTGGGGTGCGGAAGTCTCGCTCTCTAATTTCCCGATTCTACTGGTGGCCTGATCTTGCTAAAGATGTGAAGAAGCTCATGGAAGCCTGTACCACCTGTGCCCGCAACAAATCACCTCGCCTCAAACCTACAGGTTTGCTGAAGCCTCTGCCGGTCCCGAACAGTCTTTGGTGCCACATTGCTATGGACTTCATCACCGACCTACCTCCTTCTGATGGTAATACAATCTGGGTGGCCACTGACCGGTTCTCTAAAATGGCGCACTTCATTCCCCTGCCTGGTCTACCTTATGCTCCTCAACTCACCAATCTCTTTTTTAAGCATATCTTCCGGCTGTATGGATTTCCCCAACATATTGTTTCGGATCGGGGCGTTCAATTTTGGTGGGGCCTCTGCTCGCTACTACAAGTTGACTTCTTCCGCGTACCACCCGCAATCCAATGGTCAAGTGGAAAGAGTGAACCAGGTCCTGGGTACCTATCTCTGCCACTTTGTATCTGCAAGACAAGATGATTAGTCCTGTCTGTTACCATGGGCAGAATTTCCGTATAATTCTCTGGAATCTGTTTCTGCTGGGGCATCCCCCTTCTTCATTGTCTTCAGTTGGCACCACCGTCCACCCCTTCCGCTTCCCTCCGCCTTCTCAGATGTCCCAGCGGTGGACAATCTGGTCTGTGACCTATCGACCATATGGAAGGAGACACGCCAATTAGAGATGGGCGAATCGATTCTAATGAAGTGGAGTTCGTTTAGAATTTCAAGAAAACTTCGGTTCTTCACAAAGCCGAAGTTTAGGGTGATTCGCGGGAACGGAGCGCCTTTTTTATTGGTAAAATGGCCACGAGCACATGGCGTGACACGGGGCAGAGAACTGTGGGAGAAAGAAAGCAACACCCTCAACGACATGTGCAGACATGAAGCCAATCAGCGACCGGCGGGTTTCTGTGATGTCACAGCCCTATAAATACAGACGCCATCTTAAATCCTCACACTTCTCACAGTCTGTCCTGGCATAAGCATCTAGCTGCTGCTGCTCTGCTATTCAACTCATTACAAAACAAACTGCTTTTATCAGTGGTTGGGAGGAAAAGACCACCACAAGTCTGTGTCAGTTGCACACCTCTACCTCAACCAGCGTTCTGTATCTGCTGCTTCATAGAAGTCATTCTAAAAGAAACTGCTGGGGGCCAAAGAGTTTCACAAGTGGTTTAGTTGTACACATTTAACGCTACCAGCATTATCATATTTTTTTAGTTTGTGGGGTATTCTCCCTAAAGTCCAGTGTGGGTGTAATTCTGCCCCATATACGCCTAAATTTCATCTGTTCATCTCTGTAGGGTATTTAATATCCAAAGGTTAATTAAGCCTGTTGTTTGTGGATTTATTTGGAGGAAAATACAGTGTTTTTTTACCCACATATATGCCTAAATTTCAGCTGTTCATTTCTGTAGGGTATTTGATATCCAAGGTTTAGTTAAGCCTGTTGTTTGTGGGTTTATTTGGAGGAAAATACAGTGGTTTTTTTTTACCCCCATATACGCCTAAATTTCACCTGTTCATTTCTGTAGGGTATTTCATATCCAAGGGTTAATTAAGCCTGTTTGTGGGTTTATTTGGAGGAAAATACAGTGTTTTTTTTTACCCACATATACACCTAAATTTCATCTGTTCATTTCTGTAGGGTACTTAATATCCAATGGGTTAATTAAGCCTGTTGCTTGTGGGTTTATTTGGAGCAAAATACAGTGTTTTTTTTTTTACCCCCATATATGCATAAATTTCATCTGTTCATTTCTGTAGGGTATTTAATATCCAATGGGTTAATTAAGCCTGTTTGTGGGTTTATTTGGAGGAAAATACAGTGGTGTTTTTATTACCCCCATATATGCATACATTTCATCTGTTCATTTCTGTAGGGTATTTAAAATCCAAGGGTTTATTAAGCCTGTTGTTTGTGGGTTTATTTGGAGGAAAATAGTGTCCCCCCCCCATACGCTAAATTTCATCTGTTCATTTCTGTAGGGTATTTAATATCCAAAGGTTAATTAAGCCTGTTGTTTGTGGGTTTATTTGGAGGAAAATAGTGGTTTTTTTTTACTCCCATACATGCCTAAATTTCATCTCTTAATTTCTGTAGGGCATTTAATATCCAAGGGTTAATTAAGCCTGTTGTTTGTGGGTTTATTTGGAGGAACATACATTTTTTTTACCCCCATATACGCCTAAATTTCATCTGTTCGTTTCTGTAGGGTATTTAATATCCAAGGGTTAATTAAGCCTGTTGCTTGTGGGTTTATTTGGAGGAAAATACAGGGTGTGTATTTATCATATACAATCAAAATTGAGTTGTTTGGTACACAAAATCTCATAAAATTACAGCCTTTATTCTCCAAAATTCTTTATCAAATTGCTGCAAGCGACTGGTCAAATCCATAAACACTTTCTGCCCTATTTAAGGCCTTCATCGGAAATGTCGCTGCAAATAATGACATACAAATCACAATAGATCACAATCACATAATACAAAAATATATGAACATACAAACAAACAAACAGGGAGCAGAAATAACATAAAATTACATAAAGTCAACAGAGAAAAGAAAAAGAAAAATCCTTAATGTGATATACAAATAGACAGTGACACACATATGAAGTTCATGTAAAGACCAAAAGGACAAAGTTACCTTTCCTTGTAACCTGTTAAAAGGACAGGCGCCTGTTGGTATATGAAAATATTGTAAGATCCCTAAGGTGTCTATAGTCTCCAAATTATAATCAATGTCTAGGGTATATAATGCAAAGCCCATAACCCACAAGGGCGCAACTACATAGATGTTAGTAGGGCAGAAGAAAATAGCAATCTACAAAAAATTGTACTTACTGGCAATATAATTCAGATAGGAATCGCTGATAATAACACAGGGAAAGAAATGAAATTTCGCCGTGCTCCCGCTGGAGCTCGGCATCCTTAAAAAGACACAGTGCATGCGCCCCAAGCAGGGCGGACGCGTGTCATCAACAGGTAAAGTGAATCCAACTTCCACCCTGATCGATCGAACCACGCATGCGCAGACATTCAATCCATATCTGTGTTCATTCTGGAGAGTGCAACACGTTAAATATCCCTAGAACTATGCGCCCACATTATTTATATAGAGAATGGAGACAAATAAATTATTTTTCTAGTTGTTGACCTTAGATAGCCACTCTCTAGATATTATATTACAGATTGGTATGGTGGTTTAGATCAAACATGTCAGCCCCAACGTGTGTCATCTCACAATACAGTATTAGAACAGGCAATGCACAACAACAGTGTTAGGGCTTGTTCACACGACGTTTTTGTGATCCGTTTTACGGATCCGTTTTACGGATCCGCAAAACGGATCTAAGAATTGTCAGTGTGATTAACATTGAGTTCAATGGCAAAAGCACATCGCTGTTCTCACGGGAGATCGGCGATGAGCTTTTGAGGGCTTTCCTGCACTGCGCTTTTCGCATCCGCTTTAAGAATTCTTATTGCGTTTTACGCAAGTGAAAGCCCATAGGAAATAATAGAGTCCGCTTTTGGCACCTGTCAAAAAGCGCTCCATACTCCGGGTACGTATCAGCTGCGCTTTGCATCCTGAAAGCGGATGCAAAAAGCGCAGTGGGCGGCTGGACGGGGGATCGCAGGTGAGCGGCGGCTATGGAGCGCAGGTGAGCGGCGGCTGTGAACAGCGGGGGACGCGGTCAGTGAATGGAGGTGCGGGGGACGCGGTCAGTGAATGGAGGTGCGGGGGACGCGGTCAGTGAATGGAGGTACCGGAGATTTGAAATGCTGGAGGTCTGGGAGATTTGAAATGCTGGAGGTGCGGGAGAATTGAAATGCTGGAGGTGCGGGAGAATTGAAATGCTGGAGGTGCGGCAGATTTGAAATGCTGGAGGTGCTGGAGATTTGAAATGCTGGAGGTGCTAGAGATTTGAAATGCTGGAGGTGCTGGAGATTTGAAATGCTGGAGGTGCTGGAGATTTGAAATGCTGGAGGTGCTGGAGATTTGAAATGCTGGAGGTGCGGGAGATTTGAAATGCTGGAGGTGCGGAAGATTTGAAATGCTGCAGGGAGATGGATGGGAGGCGCGGGGCTGGGGGGGCATCGCAGGTGAGCAGCGGCTGCAGGGAGATGGATGGGAGGCGCGGGGCTGCGAGGGGCATGGCAGGTGAGCGGCGGCTGCAGGGAGATGGATGGGAGGCGCAGGGCTGCGGGGGGCATCGCAGGTGAGTGGCGGCTGCAGGGAGATGGATGGGAGGCGCGGGGCTGCGGGGGGCATCGCAGGTGAGCGGTGGCTGCAGGGAGATGGATGGGAGGCGCGGGGCTGCGGGGGGCATCAGGGCGGATGCAGGGAGATGGATGGGAGCTGAGGTGCTGTGGGGATCGAGGAGATGGGCTGTGAAGTGCTGAGCTCGGCTGTGCAGAGAGGGTAGCGCTGAGCTCGGCTGTGCAGAGTGGGTAGCATTGAGCTCGGCTGTGCAGAGGAGAGAGAGGGACTCCCTCTTTTTTTGTTGTGAAAACGCATCCTGAAAGTGGATCCGTAAAATGCAAGTGAAAAAGTATACAATACGGATCCAAATAAAGTATCAACTCTTGCGTTTTGTGGATCCGCTTTTCGGATGCGCTTTTCAACGGTCAAAAACGGATCCGTAAAAAGGATCCAAAACGTCATGTGAACAAGCCCTTAGTAAATATATAAAAACAATAAACATAAATAATGTAAACAACATGTCGTTAGTATCCATTTTACATGCCATATTTTCTTACCCTAGCCACAATATTCAAGAGACTAGAAAAACAAAGTAATAGAAATATTTCTATCTGTACAATGTCCATATAAAGCTACCTAAATGTAAAATCGCATTCTCAATTTAATCCACGTGGTGTCAGGGTATCAAGGTGGTGAATCCACCAAGATTCTCTCTCTTTTAATAATTTAACTTGATCTCCCCCTCTACGGGGGCGTTTAATTTGTTCCAGGATCTGAAAACGCAATTGTGCCACTGTGTGTTTCGCTTGTATAAAATGTGCTGGTAACGGTAACCAAACCTTCTGGCATCTTATAGTGGACTTATGGCAAGCAATCCTATCCTTGACCCTCTGCATCGTTTCTCCGACATAGGCCAGGCCACAAGGACACTTTAAGAGATAAACAGCAGATGAGTCGCACGTGAAAAAACCCTCACCGCGATTCTTTTTTACAGTATGTGGGTGCTGTACAAATTCACCTTTTATCACATTTGCACAATGTGCACCATGTAAACAGGCATAGGTGTCCTTCCTAGGATTACTCCACGTTTGTTGTCTCAAGGACGTGCTCAAGGGGCCAATATCTGCCCTTACTAGGGAATCCCTAATGTTCTTCAGGCATCTAGAACAAATCATGACTGGATAGTGGAATTCTTCCACTTCTGGATAGTGTTCTTTTAACAGCGGCCATCTCCCCTTAATACATTGATAGATTTTATTCATTAGTGGATGATATGTACTAATGAATGGAATACGTTTACATTACTTTTTATGTTTCCTTACTGCAACCTCCTGTGTTTGAGTTGCTCATTCAGGATAATGTTCGCGTCCTAAATTTGTCTGCCATTTCCTTCAATCTATCATCCTGCAGTGTCGGACCCGACACTATGCGACGAACACGTGTAAACTGTGATTTAGGTAACACATTTTTTACAGGGTGACAGCTCCTATAATCAAGTAAACTGTTCTTGTCAGTGGGTTACGTCTTATTTCTTAAGCATAATACAAGAAATAAAACAAATTCCAACAGATACTTTATTAGTATCTTTTGATGTGGTTAGCCTTTACACATCCACTGAACATAAGGGAGGTTTACAGGCGGTATCAAAACTTTTGAGATGTTCAAATTTAAACATGGATGAACAAGATTTTTGTCTTGAATTATTGACTATTGTATTGACAGAGAATTATTTCCTCTACGTTGATGAATATTACAGCCAATTGAGAAGCAATGCTATGGGCTCAAACTGTTGCCCCTCCATACGCTAATGCATACATGATAGATTTTGAGGAAACTCATGTATATGCAACAGTGGAGTTCTGGGATCGGATCTTGATATGGAAACGATGTATTGACGATGTCTTTTGCGTGTGGAGGGGTGACGTTCGAGACCATCAGGAATTCTTGGGGCTCCTGAATTCCTTTTGTATAGGGCTACAATTCACTATGGAATTTGACAAGGATCAGCTTCATTTCCTAGATACTATGGTGAAAAAAGACCAATATGGTTATTTGTCTACCGATATCTATTCAAAACCCACTGACAAGAACAGTTTACTTGATTATAGGAGCTGCCACCCTGTAAATACGAAAAATTTGTTACCAAAATCACAGTTTACACGTGTTTGTCGCAAAGTGTCCGATCCGACACTGCAGGATAATAGATTGAAGGAAATGGCAGACAAATTTAGGAGGCGACATTATCCTTAATGGGTTATTAGAGCAACTCAAACACAGGAGGTTGCAGTTAAGGAACATAAAAAGTAATGTAAACGTATTCCATTCATTAGTACATATCATCCACTAATGAATAAAATTTATCAATGTATTAAAGGGGTTTTATCGTTACAAAGATCATGTCTCAGATTATGGGGACAGTAAAAAAAGCACTTTTGTAATTGGGTTGCATTACCTCTGTCACTTGGTTTAGCAGATATCAGCTTCGCTGTAAATCTGTCTTTTATTTCTGCTGTTGCTGGGTCAGAACGCACCCGGGTCGATTCCTGTGCCCTAGACACGCCCCCTGCACTGTGATTGGCTTGCTGACATTTCATTCAGCCTGTTGGGATATGCCCCTAGACAGGAAACGTAATGGCCACGCCCCCTGCGCTGTGATTGGCTGCCTGCACACTCTGTGTTTACTCCCCTCTGAGCTGTTAAAATCGATAGTGAAACCAGAGTCTGCTGGCTCTATGTATATCTCAGCTCTATGGTGATGATCTGGGCAATTACTGCCTGTTTAAAGGGCTTTTGCCAAGAGGTTGATTCACCTCCTCACAGGTTCAGTTTGAACTTTGAAAAGAAGGCGTTCTGTTCCTCAGATCGAATGCAAGCCCCGCCTCCTTATGACATCATCATATGTATTGTATAACATAAGGATTCAACACTGTGTCTGTATGAGCTGTTTGTATAGTACAGTGCATAGGTGATCAGCTTGGAAAGACAGAGGTTGGGAGTTCAAATCCCCATCGTTTTTTTTTGTTTTTTTTTATAAATTGTACAAAATTAAATATATGAAAATATATGTGAACATCTATAATGAACAAGAAAGGAATTTAAAACTTTTTTGATGATCCAAGCAACGGGAGTATCCCCTGTGTAATTTTGATTTAGCCAGGGGCACTCTTTGGGGGACACCTCCATTTGCCCAGGCCCTTCGAGGAGGGCCCGTTTTTTTGTCATCCCCAGGCTAGGGTGAAAAAGAATTCCATGCTTCAAGTTAGAACAGATGCTGCGAAACGTCAGGTCGGGGACTAAAGACGTGGCGACTAACTCACGGCCCGTGAGTCCGGGGGGGCGAACTGGAGGAGGAGGAGGACATTGGAGCACATTGGAGAAAAAGCAGGTCTGGCGAAATGAGGGTTTTTTCTATCATTTGAAGGAGAGGAGGAGCGGGAGCACCGGGAGGAGGAGAGGGAGTGGGGAAGATGAGGCGATGCCCCAACACACCTTGGGCCATACAGTGGAGATGGAGCTGGGAGTCCCTAAGCATTTGTGCGATGGCCCGCAGCACGATTTGCCTCTATACAGCCAAATAGCCCCCATCCGGAAAGGGGGGGATGACTTTTGCCTCCACCCTTGGACCTTCGTAGGGGTCCAAAAGGGGGCCCCCCCCCCCCTTTTTTCCACCTCCCGAGAGGGAGGATAAAATCCCGTACTATAGAAAAATACTATGTAGTCAGTTGGCCACTGCCTATGTGTGCCATCGTCCATCCTCTGGCAGGTCTGACCCGTTAATCTTCATCACATACCTACTACTGCCACGGCTGCTGTTGGGAGGTGGGGCGGGGGGTTTAAAAGTGCAGTTCCATCACACACCCCGGGCTGGAGTCGTTGTGAGCAGCTTCCTTCACCCCCTAGTAGGAGAGTACCACAACAGCAGCAGCAGGACCCGGGGCAGACCCCGAACCCGCGGTGGTGGCCTACTTGGACAGCATCTGCCCCCACAGGTAAAAATCCGCTGGACTATGGGGGGCCAAACTTGATGTGTGGCCGAATTGCCGATTTGCATGGAGAAAGGGTTGCCCTGCCAGTACGGGACGAGCAGGTTTTTCAGTGCGGGGGGGGCCTCGTTACCCCCAAAAAGAACCCGTTGTCCACCTGAAATGTGGGGAAAACTGACCTTTGTCAAGATTAATCAGGGAGGATAGGCCAGGATTTCCACCCCAATGCCCTTTAAACATCAGATTAATCAGCCAGACCTCCCCAAAAACTTTTAGAAATAAGTCGAAATTTTAACTACCGCCTCAGCCACTATTTGGTGACCTGCCTGTGCCACACATCTCCCCCAGTTTTCTACGCCCCCCACCCCTTTACCAGGGACGGATTGCCACCCACCTCCCCACCTTCATTTTGCCCTCCTGACCTCATGCGCTGCGCCACCTCCAACTCTGTAATTTTTGCCCCTCCTGACCTCATGCTGCGCTCTGTTGCGCGCCGCCCCCTCCAAACTGTGTCATTGTGCGTCTGCGGTTAGTATGTTGCTGCCACCTCCACACTGTTTTATTTTGATCTGTGGGCCCACTGATTTGCGCCCCCTTCTCAAAATTCATTGTCCACTCGTGGGCCCATCATGCTGCTGCCAACTGACCAATGTATCACTGGAACACCCCGTGGTTTCCTAATGTGGTTCCCACCCTCCCCCCCTCTATGACGTTGTCACTATGTTTGGTTTTTTCCCCCTTTTTTTCATCTGTCAGAAGGGTGAAAAGGATCAGGTTCGCTGAAGATTAAAAGCCAAAAAACAGGAGGGCACAGAATACAGAAGTCCCATTTACTGGTCATCTTGTTTTTGGGTCAACTCCTGTTTGTTTTTTGGGTTTAGAATACTGATGGATTATTGACCATTGAAAGGGCCCTAAAAGGATGAAAGGAGGGGCAAAATGATCATGGTAACGCAATTTCTGCCCACGCCCTCTCCACCATTAGGGGGGGTCTACATGTATCAGCATTTAAAGAAAAAGGTTCTGTCATAAATTTCCCTGGAACAAACTGGTGACGGTTTAAAGCCTGAAACCCTTTTGGAGTACCCCTGCGTGACCCCCCTTACTGTCCGCGAATGGAACCTAATTGTGTTCTTTGACGCTATTGTAAATCTTTCCCCAAAACCCGGGGTTTTTTCCAGCTGGCCTATGACTTGTCAGGCTGCTTCCCCCCTTCACTTATTTGGTAAATTTTGCCCTGTAAGTGGCCGAGAATTGAAAGTAAAGCGATTCAAGAGCGGCGGCTTTTCATGTGCGTGTCATACAAAACACAGCATTGTCTGAAGACCAAACCAGCCCCCTATGCATATTTTAGCAGGCACAATATTTCTACAACACCCACGGGCTCTCTCACCCAAAGAAAAGCTGTTTTTTAACACATTCGCCGCAAATAAACTCATCCGTAAGGGTGGGGCCTGATAGTACTCTGCCGCAGCAAGTCCATCTCGCTTTGCGGCGGTCTCTGGTGTAAACCGGACCTAGCATGGCTCGCTGGCCTGGCTCTTACCATCGTTTGTGAGGGTCCGGGGACCCCACTACTGCTGACTTACAATCCCCATCCAAAACAAGTGTAAAGGAGATAAGAGCATAATATCTTTTTGGGCAACCAAATTTGACAATCCAGTAAAAAAAAAACTGTTTCTGCATTATTACAGTGTTTAGTTTCTACTGGTGGAAGGATTGTGTATATAATTTTTGTGTACCGCTAAAGGGGTTGTCTCACTACAAGGATTACTTTTTAAACAAGTCACTTTGTAATATATGTCAATTAAAAATCAACCCATCTAATATTCCCCCTTTGTATGGGTTGCACCTCCTCGGTCACTAAACTACAGACCTGTTTTAAACGTCAGATAGGCTCCCCACTGGTTGCTAACTACTACCCCTTTTACTCAGCCTAGTAGAAGCCAGTAAAACCCCCCTGAATTTAAAGTGAAACCAAGAAAACAGGAATGAGGTAAGATGAATCAATGTAGTGAGACAACCCCTTTAACGCAATTTTTTTTTATAAATTCTGTTACAAATTAAAATAAAAACAAATTAAGTTAAACTAAAAGTTTTGTAGAAAAAATGCCCTTTTTTCAGTATTAATCCTCTTTATTCCTGAGGAAATACAAAAATAAACTGTACATAACTAGTATTTCCACATCTGCAAGGACCAGCATGATGAATGAAGACATTATTTATCCCACATTGTAAGCACTATCAAAAAAGAAAAAAATTTAAAATTGCTGCTTTCTGTTTATTCTGCTTATCTAAAAGTGGAAGAAAAAGAGATTAGAAAGTCCTATGTCCACATGGTACAAATAAAAACGACCAGTCCTCCTACACAGAAGCTATCAAACAACTCCATTGATGGAAACATAAAAAATCTTATGAGTCTTGGAAACTGGCAACAGAAAAAAAAATGTTTTTATTGTGTAAAAGTAGTAAAACATGAAACCTAATAGTATTTTTTTAAACACGTAATTTTACGACCTGAAGAAGAAAGCATAAACATCACTATGTAGTCCTTTTGAAAAACACAACTCATAATGCAAACAACACGTCTTTAGCAACATGAACTAGAAAAGTTATGGCTTTTGAAATGAGAAGATAAAAAAAGGTTACTTCCATCACAACAAGTGCTGCTGGAAGGGACAATTACTGTAATGTAAGCAATTTTCAAAATGCATGTTATTAATAGATATGTATGTCTTACCTAATACATGCCTTTTTTGCACCTTCAACTTGCCCTCTTGTCTCCATGGTTGTCAACTACAACGGTTTTTCAGTGCTAATTGGTAATGCAGCATTATCTCACTTTTTGACCCCACTTTTGCTACTCTTTGCTTCAAAAAATGGACAGCAGGAGAACAAAGACCTGCTGCCAAGGCGGAAGGGGTGCAGAGTGCAGCGGCGGGAAGAACAGTCTCGGCATTCGCCCGCGCTCGCACAGGAAACAGCGGTGTATACTTGCTCCAGTGACCGAGACTTGCAGCAAGAAGAACGAGGTACCTTCTATACAGATACCTCGAGGTACGAGCGGGCAGTTGGACTTGCGGGCAGAGCGGAGGAGGGCGGAGAAACTCCGAGAACGGAGCGGGAGATCCCTAAGGGCTTCCTTCAAAACAGCAGTAACACACAGGGCTGACTGGGCATTACAATCCCGGTGGCCTCACAGCGCAGTGTACTCGCAGTGATGGGCCGAATACCACGATGGCGGAGCGGCCCATTTTAAAACTCTGAGCGCTCACAGGCGCAGCCTGGCTAAACCAAAAGCCCAAGACCCCCGCCTAGGCGAAAAGCAAAAGAGAGTCCCCCACCCAAAACTATCTCCCTACAACGAATTTTTCACAAAACCCCCTCCCCAGGTAAAAAGCCAACCCGGGGCATACGGGGGGACCTCTCAACTACCAGGGCCCCGAAGGGACATCCACATAAGCCATAAAAGGGGCCCCAAAAAGACAGTCAAAAATTCCCCCCCCTCCCCAAAAGTCGCCCCAAAACCCTGACGTGCTTTTTCCTTGGAACCTCCCCAGGGGGGGTCCCACTACTTTAAAGGTTTCCTGCACGTTTTCAGTCTTCAAAACCAAAAGGGGATCACTAAGGGGAATATGCCCGTTTCCAGCATTTCCCTTCCAGAAATGCACCCCCGGAAATTTTTTAAAAAAGGAAATTAAATTTACTGAAAAACCCCAAAAGGGGATCCCCCTGGCCCGTTTCCACAGTTTGGAAAAAACATGGACGCGGGAATCCCCCCCCTAGTCACATCTTTCTGAACAATAGACTGGGTCTCATCATCAGAATCCCGGCTGGGGTTTTCGGTTTTTCTGGTTTCAGAGTTAACTTCCAGCCTTTGATATAAGAGAATATTCCCCCCCTCCCAAACCGAAGGATTTAAATCCCTGATAGGGAGAGGTCAAGGGAAACATGTTGATCAGAGATTGCGGCAATTTCCCATCGAGGTCAAATTTCATTTTTCTGGCAGAGTGGAAGATATGGGGAAACACATGGGTACCACACGGCGATACATCTCAGACCTACAGTCTCGGGTTTTCCCCCCAAAACCATAACTTTTTAGGGAGAATTTTTCGACACTTTAGGGAAAACCTTTGGGTAAACAGGGGAAGGCGCTGGGAAAAATTTTAAAGGGTCAGAGGGCTCCGGAGCCCAAAAAGGGTGGGGACCTTTCGGCCGGGCTTTAAACTATTTCAACTCCCTTTTTGGGGGAAAAGCCAGATACACACGTGATTAACTGGGCAGAGGGTCATAGAGCACCCAAACCAAATTTTCTTTGCTGCTCCCAGGGGGGGTGGTTTTTCTGTTGCATGAATTCCAACTCAAAGAGCGATAAAAAAAAACGACAAGTCAAAAGTGATTGAATTTAAAGGACCTTTTTAAAAATCTTTCAGGAAATTGTCCCGTATTACTTTTTAATTTTAAAAAGAAGTTGTCTTAAACCATGCTGGAGACTTTGAAGCCCAAAAAAACATCAAAAATTATGGGGCTCCCTTTTTGCTGCTTCAACTTGGAAAAGGCAGGTCCGCTTTCCCCGAGATTTATGGAGCCTCCCACAATTTTGTTTTTGACCTCTGGGGACTTTTGATCCCTGTTTTACAGGTTTTGGGAATTTGGAATCCCCTCCCCGGGCCCTCCTGATGAAGGGTCACCAGCCCCAAACCCGACAAAAAGAAAACCAAGTAAAAAAGCCCCAAAAGAAATCACCCCCTGCCCCCCCCGGATCAACTTTCTAAACCTGAAGGCGGGATGGCTGAAAAAGGGTTTTTCTTCTCTAAACTCAGATACAGCTTACCCATTTGTAAAAATTTTTTTGTTTTGGGTTGGCCCTAACAGTGACGGGTGAATGGTTCTCCTAGGTAGACTAGTAAAGGGTTTCCCTGTGGACTATGGAATGGTTCTTCCTTTTTTTTGGAAAAAGGAGACCCCTTTTGGTCTTGAATGCATGTCACGGGTTATTTGTTTCCTATAGCTTTAAGCCATGTTATTTAAGGCCCACTTTAATTGGCTTCCCTTTTTGCCGCCCCTTGGGTGCGTTGGTTCCTGGGGGGCCTCCCGGGGGGGGTAAAGGAGATCATTGGGGAACTCCCCCTTTGTCTTGGGTTGGGTCAAGTTTTCATGTTTTAAAAACCTAAATAAGGGGTTCTCCCCCCAAACCCCGGGGAGGGTAGGGGGCTTTCGCACCCGATTTATTTGCTTTTAAAAATGGTCCCCGTTTGGCCCCTGGTTGGTGGTTTTAAACCCGGGGTTTAAAATTTAACCCCAACGAGGGGGCCACCTAGATGGGGAAAGGGGTGGAGGGTCTGCCCATCATGAAAAATGATGGTTTAAAATTTAATTCAGTTTTCCCTTATCCCGGCTATGGCTCTGGTAAAAGTACGCTTTTGTAAAGTTTTCCCAAAGGATTGTGTTTTCCCTGGGTTTCCCAATTTTTTCCTCCATCCCCATCCCTCGGGGCAAGCCCGAGCGACGCCCAATTTTCAATTGTTAGAAACCCCCCTTGGGGTCGTTTTTTCCACCTTACAATGGTTTGCTTTCATTTCCTAAAAATGAAAAGGGTCAATTCGATGCAAAAAACGGGCCCACTCTTATTCAACGAGCTTAAAACGGGGCGAAAGCCGAATAGAGTTCTTTACAAAGAAAAGCCCCTTCGATTTTTTTCGGGGGAAATTTTTTTTTCCCTTTAAAAACTTATAAACCGGGCCCCAATTTTGCCTCCCCCAAACCCGGGAAAAGCGCCCGCGTGGCTATCAAGCTTCACATCATTGCCCCCTTTCCAAAACTAAATTCCCTCCCCAAAACACCGGGAAAATATATCATCCTCCAAGGCTCCCTTTTATGAGTGGGCCCCTCTCACCCCCTGTAACATTTTTTCCAAATCGTCAAGCTAGAAATTTTTGGGGGCGGGGTTTCCTTTAAAAAAAAAAGGGGTGGGGTTTTCCCCCAATGGGGCAATTGGGGGAGACTTTTAAAACCCGGCTTTTTCGGGGGCATCTAGATTTGGCTTTATGCAGCGTTACTAAGCCCGCCCGGTTTAGGCCCAACCCTTTTTAGAGAAATTTAGGAAAATAATCAGAGGGGTTTTGGGGTAAAATTTTATTTTGGAGAATTTGCTCAACCCCAAAAGAGCGCCAATACACATAAAACCCAAACCCCCCCACCATTTTCCCCTTCGAGAAAATTTACTATTTTTTTAGGCTTTTCCAAACCTTTTTGACGTATTGGGGCCCGGTTTAAAATTTGGGGGCCCTTCTCCTGGTCCAAAATCCGCCCCCTATACACTGAATCTCCCGGGCAGACTTTTCTAATATACGTTTGATGTCATTGGGACTCAATGATAGTCTAGGTTAAAAAAACCCCCACCCCATGAACAAATCAGGAGTCGCTTGGTAGAATATTTTGCAAACAATGAGGGCTCAGTAGACTCCTCTGTAGTTCTTTGGGAAGCCCACAAGGCTGTCATTCGAGGTGAATGCATGGCTATTGGATCGAGGATTAATAGGGATGCTCGGTTGCAAAGGGAACAGGTCCAGGCCAAATTGACTGCACTAGAAGCTTCCTTAGGCACAAATCCAACAAGGGCTACACTAAGAAAAATAGTGGCATTAAGATCACAACTCAAAACATTAGCAATTGGGAAGACGGAGAAGCTACTAGTTTTTTCTAGACAGCGCTATTACGAGAAAGGCAATAGAGCACATTCTTTGCTAGCAAAACAGCTATGTGACGACACTTTGCGTAGACATCCTCACGCTCTGAAACTTAGGACGGGACAAATTACCCATGACCCAGAGGTAGTCGCAAAAGTGTTCCATGCTTATTTTTAAAAACTATATTCTTGGACTTCCGGGGGCGGAGCTACGGAGTGTGGCCGCGTTTTACATGGGCTCCTCGTCTTAAACCCCAAATAAGCCAGAAAAACCGACCTTTACATCTTCCCTGGCTTCACATCGGGTCAGGGGAGATTGTCTGAAGTGGAAGGGAGAAGCGAGGCAGTTCTCTTCATTTTCCCTGGGAGCCGGGAGGGCTGCGAAATCCGCCTGCATAGCCGCGGGTCCGCGGGGGAGAGGTGCCATCGCACCACCAGGAGGAGTGGGAGGGAGAAGGGTCCCGTGTGACCGACAGCGTGATCTACATTGCCTTCTACGGAGGGAGGAGAGAAATAGCTCCGGAGTAAGGGGGTTTAAAGAGACCGCTAGACATCGGGACGCCCGGAGGGGCGGTGAGCGGCCTGATGAAACCCCTCCACCCCTGTGACCGTCAGCGGACGAAGTTGCGGGCCTCGCTGGGGGGGCCCGACGGGGTACCGGGGGGGGGTGTGGAAAGCCCGAGAATGTGTTACACCGGGGGGCTGTTGCGCTCCCTAATCCCTTTTTGGGGCCCCCCCTCCCTTTACTCTGTACCCACACTTGGGGGAGCTAGGCTTATTGACCCGGGAAAAAACTTGGGGCCCGGGGGTTTTGGGGAAAACCTGAAAAGCCCAGGCCCTGAAGACCGCTGGGAAATACGGTCGGGGTTTCCCTCCCCTTCCCCCCTAATAACTCAGAGAGAGGGAAAATCCGCCATCTTGGCCGGCCATATAAAGGGGGGATTCCTGCCATTAATCACGTTGCACGAAGGTCTGCTTGCTACGGCATTTTTGTTGGTGATCTGCCTGTCTAAAACAGCCTTGATTTGTGAAAGAAAATTGCTGAAATTTGGGTGGCTGTGGAGAGCTGAGCCCCCTGGGTTTTGCCCCCCCCCCCCCTCCGCCCCCCCCTTTGTGGGGGGGAACAGGCCGGGGTAACCCCCAGGGGTGGGGGAGGGGAAGTTACAATTCCTGGAGACCTTTACACGGGGGAAACTGTGCAAAAACCACGCTTATAACAGATTAAGAGATACCTCTTCTTATAACAAATGGCAAAACATTATTATAGCAAAACCTGTGAAAGAACCTTGCTTTAGAGACTGTGCAAGAACCATTACTATAGCAGACTGTGCAAACCATTGTTATAGCAGCTGTGCAAGAAAATTGTTTTAAAAAAACTGTGCAAAACCATTCTTATAGAAAATTGGCAAGAACATTGTTTTAACAAACTGTGCAAAACCTTTGCTTATACAAACTGGAAAGATCCATTGTTATAGCGGGGACTTGCAAAAACCCAATTGTTTATAAAAAAACTGTGCAAGAACCTTTGCTTATAGCAAACGTGAAAGAACCATTGTTTTAAGCGACTGTCAAAAACCCAAATTGCTTATAGAATCGTACAGAACCATTGCTTAAGAAAACTGTGCAAGAACCTTGTTTATAGCAAACTGGCAAGAACCTTGTTATACAGACTGTAAATAAACATTGCTTATACAACTGTGTGAGAACCCATTGCTTATACAACGGGAAAAAACCTTGCTTATAGCAGACTGTGCAAGAACCATTGCTTTATAGCAAAAATGGGGAAACCCCATTGTTTTAAGCAACGTGCGAGATTTATTACTTAGAGCAGACGGGGCAAGAAAAATTTTTTGACAGATTGTGAAAAAAAACCTTGTTAGAGCAGATTGTGCAAAAATCATTGCTTAGAGCAGTTTGTGTGGAACCTTTGCTTGAGCGGATTGCGAAAAAAACCATTGTTTAAAGGCAGATTGTGTAAGAGCCAAATTTAGGTATATTGTGCAAAACCATTGTTTAGAGCGATTGTGCAAGAAACCATTGTTTAAAGGTAATTGTCAAAAACCCATTGTTTAAGCAATTGTGCAAGAACCTTTGCTTAAGGTAGAACTGTGCAAGAACCATTGCTTAGAGTGACTGTGCAAAACCATTGTTTAGGTAACTGTGCAAGAACCATTGCTTAGATAGACGTGAAAGAACCATTGCTTAGAGCGGACGCGAAAGAACCTTGTTTAAGTAAAATGGCAAGAACCATTGTTAGAGGGGACTGCGCAAGAACCATTGCTAGGGGACGCGAAAAAACCCATTGCTTAGAGTAACTGTGCAAGAACCTTTTGCTTAAGTGACGTGCAAGAACCATTGTTTTAGCAAACTGTGCAAAAACCTTTGCTTAGAGCAACTGTGCAGAACCTTTTGCTAAGAGTAGACTGTGCAAAACCCATTGTTATGCAGACTGTGCAAAAACCATTGTTTTTTAGCAAACTGTGAAAGAACCATTGCTTAGAGCGACTGTGCAAAACCTTGCTTAAGTGACTGGGGGCAAAACCATTTTAGAGCAACTGTGCAAAACCATTGCTTAAGCAACGTGCAAAATCTTTGCTTAAGCAACTGTGCAAGAACCTTTGGGCTTAAGTAGATGTGCAAAAACCCATTGCTTATGCAAACTGTGAAAGGGAACCTTTGCTTAGAGCAGACTGTGCAAGAACCATTGCTTAGAGCAACTGTGCAAAAACCCTTTGCTTAGAGTAGATGTGCAAAAACCCATTGCTTAGAGTGACGTGAAAGAACCAGCCGGGCAGACTGGCAAGAACCATTGCTTAACCCTTTTTGGATTAGTCTTCCTGGTGGCGGGGGGTCTTCCATAGAGACTGGTTTATTGGTAACCAGTATTGTCCCCTCAAAATTGGGTTTTTACACCAATAAAACCCCCGGCCAGAAACCCCCCACTGATAGGGACATTGAATTTTAAAAACCGATCTGTTTTCCTTAAACCCCCATAGGGGGAATCCTAATCACTTTTATACACACCCCCCATGTTCGGGGTATCACCACTGATCACAGAGAATTTTTGATTACAGAAAAATGTGGGCACAAAAAAGAGAAAAGATATATTAATTATTTCCCCCAAGGGCCATACTTCTCCTCGTTTAAAACGCCCTCTATGGGGAAGGGACAAATATCCTCCAAACAACGGGTTAAGAGAGAACTCGCTTAGCTGCATCAATTCCCACAATAACCAAACATCCCTCTAGCCCCCACGATCAAGGCAACTAAAGGGCCACAAAAAAATAAAAAGGGGGAAAAAGTAAAACAAATCACAGCATAACCCAACAGAAGGGATTAGCGATGTCCCCCCCCGTCACCAGAACCCTCTCTGGGGGGGACACACCCCCCCAAAATTTGCCCCCCGAGACACCCAGGGACTCACCAACAAGGCGCTCAGCGCAAAGTACCGGGTCTAAAGAGGTTTATCAATTTTATGCCGCTCTTTGAAAAGAGGCTGGAGGGCCCCAAAACTCTATCAATTCGCCTGGCTTGATTAACCAAATACGCAGAAAATTGTAGAGTAAGAACCGTATAACCACATGCGAAATATTTTTCCACCTCGCTTGAGCAAGCTTGGCCCAATCCGGGAGGCAAAAGCGTTGCAAGAAAGAATAGGGGAAATTTGGAAAACAAAGCGGGCAACAACCTGCGGTTCAAGGACCCCCCAAGATATGATGGGAGGAGAGCTACCCCCCTAAAACAACACTTGCCAAGGGGCCTTGGGCCTAAAGCCCCGTGGATCCCATTCTGTAGAAAGGGGCAAAAGGTAGGGCCCGAACCAATGGATGACGGGAAAATTCAACCGGGCGGTCATGGCCAAATACCTAAACTGGGGGGTGAAAGAACCATCTCAAAGCCTACAGGAAAAAGGAACTACAAATCGAGGGCCACAAAATTTATTTTTCGGGACTTCTCCCCAGTGTAACGCAAAAAAAAATTTCACCCCCATATGTAAACCTTACATTGGGGCCATTAGGTTTCAGTTAATTTCCCACAAGGCGGATTTCGGGTAGGGCAACAGCTAAGTTTATAACCCAGAGACGGGGAAAAGACAACATTTTCAAAGGGGAAAAGGGGAACCCGCATGAGGGTCTTACGGGGAGGAAAGGGAAACTGACAATAGTCCCAATTTTTCTCTTTGGGGCCGTTTGGCTAAAAAGTGCTCTTGTTTTACAAATGTACAACCTTTGGTTTAAAAAGGCTTGAAAAAGCCCGTTATTGTACTGTTTAAATTTGTTATTTTTAAAATTGAGCTCTTGGCTTCTTTTATAGGCGAGGGTGGAGTGGCCCGGGCGGCCCCCCGGGGTTGCCCCCTTTGGATCTTGGATTCCTCTCGTGCTGGCTGGGGCGGCGGTTTCCCGGGGTTTTAGGAAAAAATTGATAGTATGGTCAGGTCCCGTCACAACAGCAGATCACAAAAAACAAAAAAGACCCCACCTACAAGCCAAACTTAAATTGATAACATGGAATGTTGGGGGCTAAAACACGAAATAAAGAGAAAAAAGTTTTAAACCCATTTGAGAGATTCAAACCTGACATATGTTTCTCCCAAAAAACCATTGGGAAAAAGCAAAGGGGGGGAGACTGAAAAGGCCCCGGCTGGACCATGCTATTTTCGGATTTTTCCCCCCAAAGCAAGGGGGTAGCTATTCATTTGAAAAGGTCTTCAATATGGGTAAGGGGAGATAGAAGTGTAGGGGGGGAGGGGTTTCCCATTGAGAATTTTATTCGGGGTTTTTTACACCCCGGGGAACATTACGCCCCCAAACCCCCTAACACAGCATATTTTGCTAAACTCAATTCAATATTGGCAAAAAAGAGGGGAAAACTAACATCAAATGGGGGGAGATTTTAACACCCCTCTTTTTCCCCCCAGTTGGACAGATCCTCAGAGAATCAATCGAGTGGACAACCCCGGGGAGTGTTGACTTGATAGAGGCCCAACTTCCCCTGTACCCCTGGAGGACATTAAAAAGAAACCTTTTGAGAGTAACATTTTACTCCCCGCCACAATCCTTTTCCCCGGGTCGACTTTTTTTTCACATCTATGCCTATGGGGAGAAGGTACAAGACTTCCCCTGCCGCTAAAAAACCTATCACCTCCATAGCTTGACTTTCCAGACCCCCTTTCAGCTGCCCCATAGGGTTGGGTATCCAGGAATTTATCTCAGTTGCAGACTTCCCTTTTAAATTCTACAAACGAAGTGGGGGGGTTTGTGGGTGATAATTTGCACAATTGACAACGTCCCCTATTCTGGGCAAAAAGCGAAGGGTCTCCGAGGCCATATTACCAATATTTAACACCCCCCAGGGCGTAGGGAAAAACCCAAACCAAATTCAAAAAATTTCATAGACATTGTTTTGCGCAAAAAGAACTGGGATCTGACCTGACAGTAGAGGGAAAAAACCCTATATGAGAACAAAAGATACGTGACTCCTTTATCCAAAATCAGGCATGCTGGTAACCAAGTCAAACAAAATAAATACTACCGTAGCGCCATAAGTCACCAACTTTTGGCCAACTAAAAAAGATCCAAAAAATCACGCACACCAATTCTAGCCCTAAAGGGGTCCGATAACAAATACCTTAAAGTATTGATCATCAGGGGGGGGGAAAATATTTTGGAATTTTTTTTAGGGGTCTACAAGCGGCACCAGCAATAGGAAAGGATTGATTCGTTTTTTAATTCGGTCCCCCTTTCCGGCCCGACAGAGACCCAAAGAAAAATTTAGAGGTTTCCCATAACGGAGGGGGAGGTAAGAGGGGCCCCTTGCTTTTTCACCCACCCCGGGGGGGAAAACCCAGGACCAGAGGGTTCGGGAAAAGAATTTTATAAACGCTCCCCCGGGGTACCCCCTTTCTGACCCCTCTTTTTAATCACATTATCGGAACACGGTGAGATGGGTGATTATTAGAACTCAAACTATTTTACTACAAAAACCCAACAAAGACCCCCAATTTTGGCCAAAATAAATCCAAAGTCTGTTAATTTTGATAATAATGCTCAAAAATTTAGAAACAGGGTCCAACCTTTTTTCCCCTAAAATGCACCTTCCCCGAGAGGGTTCGACAGGGACTCCAATTTAAGCAAAAAATTAGAGCGGGATTGCAGCCCGATCAAAACTCAGGATCATGGGCGGATATTCAATGCTCCTTAGTCTTGTGCAACTAAAACTTTTTATATGTGTCATGGCCATTCCCTTGGACCACGCGCGGGGGAAGGGGGGGGTTTGGGTCAAAATTTTTGCGATTTTGTGAGCTTCCACAAAAAAACATCACCCCCCATTAATTAATGGGAAAATATCAACCCAATTGTATCTTTAGAGGAACCCGACAGGGTTGCCCCCATCCCAATATTATTCAACTGGCTTTAGACCCCCCCTGATCGCCTTCACCCGGGGCACCCCCAAAGGAAGTTACAGGGGGGCGGGAAACCCGTTTTGATTTCAGCCCCTTTGCGGATGTGTTCCCTTTATCCTTCGCGAACCGCGTGGAAAGTTACCCCGAGTCTTGCGAATTTTGCAAGAAGTGGGTATCTGTGGGTTACCCCCATCAACCCAAAAAAACCTCCGCCATGGTATTGAAGGGGCCCTCGAACCACCTGGTCTTTAGCTTACCCCTTTTAATGGTGTAAGACCCCCAAACCTTATTTGGGAATCAACCTCACTAGGTCTCCCTCGCTTTTTTTTTTAAAAATAACTCCCTCCTATTTCACCCTTTGGAAAGGAATAATGGTGGGGACCCTTATCATATGTTTTGGGAGGGGTAACCCACTTAAGACCGAAAGTTTCCAAAATTGCTGTACCTCCTGCACCCCCTCCCACAATTTAGGAGGAAAGATGAGAGGGAAATACAGCCTTTTCAGGGCTTCGTGGGAAGGGAGGGAGAAAACCCCGTTCCACGATAATATGCAACAAAAGACATCGAACGGAGAATAGGATGCCTAACTGGGGGCATATGGGGCGGCGGCTCTTCGGGGTACGATAGACTGGATACTAGGTAGATCAGGGTTTACAGAACCCCCGGGTCAGTCCCTTTTTGGGAATCTCTCATGATAAATTTACTGCACAGACCATACCCCCATTCCCGGGTCCAAAAAAGGGGTAATCCACTGTTTATTTTTTAGTGGAAAGGCGTGGGGAACATTGAGAGCCAAATTTAGACTAAATCCCCCAATTTTTCTAATTTAGTACTTTTTGGCCAATCCAGATTTTCGGCGGGTCCCCCCCTGGTGAAATTCCACGGGGGAGAGGGGGGGTTACCTCAGTATACACATGAAAAAAATGAAAACAAGGAAGATTTTATTTGTGGAAGATCCGAATAAATTTCCGGCTGTGGAAATCTCCATTTTCCCCTACCCCTGTGCCCTAGCTATGCCGTAAAGTTGGGTCTCTGGGGGCTCGTCGGCAGAATGGGGCTTAGCTCTCTGGGGGGTGTTGTACAAATATTTCCCTAGGGGATAACCTCCCCTAATAAGCTAAACCCCTAGCAATTAGACTTTTCCAAGACCTCAATGGCAATTACGAAATGGGAGGGGGTGACCCCAGCCTAGACTTTGGCCCCCGTTAAAAAGGGCCCTCAAAAATAGTAGAAAATTTTTTTCCCCCCAGCAGATATTGGGAAAGACTCTCCAAAATTTATCATGAGCTTATAACCCCAAAAAGGGACACAAAATGGGGGTTTTCCCGATAACTTGTGCTTTCGTTGTAGAGCGCCCGAGGCGGACCCATTCCATTGTTTATGGAGGTCCGTTTAAACCAGACCTTGGACAAAATCTACTATTTACAACTTCCAAACCTCACGACCTATGTCCCCAGAACCCCCTGTGGGGGATTTTGGGCTATAAACACACAGGGGGACTCCCTGTAACCAGGGTGAGGAAACTTCCCCATTATCGCAGCACGGGTGAAGCAATCTTACAAACCTGGATTATGAAAACCCCCGCCCTTTAAACATTTTTAGAAAAATTTTCGTTTTAAGAGATGGGGCTGGGGGGAGGCAATATACAAAAAGAACCCGGGTTGAAAAAATTTTTTCCGACGGGAGACTTTTCTCTTTGCTGCCAGATCGATCAAAAATCCATAAAAATTGTTTTTACTTAAACCCCGGTATCAAAATAAGTCTTGGTGGGGATCCGCCGATACTTGATCCATATTTTTGGGACAAGAGGGGGGGACCCGATTGGATGGTGCGCGCTACTCGCCTATCGACCGCCTGACTTTTTTGGAGATTTAAGAGCCAGAGGTTTATATGTTTATGTGGGTTTTTCATAGGGATACGGGGCCAACACCAAGGTTCTTTTTCACACATTTTAAACCCACTTACTATTACTTTAAAAAAAAAAAAAAAGGGTAAAATCTCAGGAACTGCATCCAGGGCATGGAAGAAGTTCCAAAAAAAACTGGGGAACCCCGAGGGCCTTGATGTGCAAAAAGGGACGGTCATCAATTGCTGTTGCTGAAAGAAACGGTTTGGAGGGACATGGGAAAAATTCTTATGTCAAAGAATTAATAAAGATCCCTTTCTCGTCCCCTTTCATTCTTAAGTTTTTAAGTTTGGGGGGGGGGGGGGTAAACAGGGGGGAAGGGGGTTTTAGTAGAAAATGGGGATTTTCTTATGATCTTAGGAGAACAAACCACTAAAATAACAAACAGAGATTTTTTTATCTGATTTTTCTGAAAATTGTTATAGGATAAAAGGATAACTGTACATCTTATGCTTCACACTTTGTTTGCTGGATATATCAATAAAACAGATTGAAAAAAAAAAAATATATATATATATATATTCTCTCCCTGAAATACTACCCTCTCTTGAGACTGACAAGGAGCGAATATTTCAGCAATTTTTTGATAAATGTAAGCTTCCCACACTTTCCGCTGATGAGAGAGATGCCCTTAGTGTGCCTATTGAACTAGAGGAGCTCGAGGCAGCGATTAAAAATTTGAAAAAAGGAAAAGCCCCAGGTCCAGATGGGCTTACGAGCATATACTATCAAACCTACGCTCCCCAGCTAGCTCCCTTTCAGTTAGATGTGTATAACTCTATCTTGGCTGGTAAACCCTTGCCTGGTAACTTTCTCCACTCATACATAACCTTAATTCCCAAGCCAGACAAAGACCCTATGGAAGCGGCTAACCATAGGCCGATTGCCTTACTAAATGTGGACCTAAAACTATTTACAAAAATACTGGCAGATCGCTTGGTAAGGTGGCTTCCGAGGTTGATACAAAAGGACCAGGTGGGGTTTATCCCAGGTCGCCAGGGAGGAGACAACACAAGGAGGGCAGTAGACCTCATAGAGGTACTCAATAGATCAAATGCTCCGGGCCTAATGCTTAGCCTAGATGCCGAAAAGGCATTTGACCGATTAAATTGGTCATACTTGTGGGCTACTCTCAAAAAATTTGGTTTTATGGGTCCTTTTGTAGAGGCTCTAAAAGTATTATATTCTATTCCATCTGCTACCATCAAATTGCCGCACACGAGTTCCCCCTTGATCAAGCTGACAAATGGCACCCATCAGGGATGGCCATTATCCCCATTATTGTTCGTACTATGTGTAGAACCATTAGCCTCAGCCATTTGCCTTAATCCAGATATAAAAGGAATAGTCGTTAATAATGTAGAATACAAGGTATCGTTATTCGCAGATGATATACTTCTATCACTGACCTCCCTGCAGATCACCCTCCCCAATCTTCATTCTCTCCTACAATCATTCCAATACCTCTCTGGATACAAGATAAATACAACTAAAACGGAGGCCATGCCTATCAACGTGAGTCAGACTGACTTGGAATCCCTGCAAGCTAACTATCAATATAATTGGAAGCCAAAATCTATAAAATATCTTGGGGTAAACATCACTAAAACCTATCCCACCCTCTATAGTCAAAACTTCCCTAAACTTTTCACCGAAATACGTGCATACCTACAGAAATGGCGGACCCTGCCGCCATCATGGTTTGGGCGCATTTATGCTATAAAGATGACCATCCTTCCCAAATTGTTATACTTGTTCGAAACTCTACCCATCTCGATTCCTATAAAAGACTTAAAAACACTTCAAGCTTCTATATTAAAATTCATTTGGGCATATGGGAGACACCGCATTAAAAAATCTACACTCCTAGCTAGGAGAGAGGAGGGGGGATTGGGGGTTCCAGATATATTAAAATACTATTGGGCTGCTCAACTACGTAGAGTCCCAGCGTGGTCGTTGCTTTTTGCCTTCTCCAGATGGGCAGAATTAGAAAAAGCATGGCTTGCACCTACACACCCAAACTCTCTGCTATGGAATACCTCTATTGGACACTCAGCTACAATCTTATTGGGGCCTATGGCTCTAACGAGAGATGTCTGGAGGAGATGTGCAATTATATATAACCTATGTTCACAAGCCTCGGGTCTCACTTCATTTTTGTTCAATCCGGCCTTTCAGATTGGACTGAACAATCCGGGCATGAAGGTCTGGTTCGACAAGAGGCTATTCCAGGCAGCAGACTTAGTGGACCCTACTACTAGAAAGGTTATGACGTTTGAAAGACTAAAATCCAAATTCTCATTACCAGAGTCCTGCCGTTTTTTACACCTACAGATCACACACTTTTTACATAATGCACTGGGTCTCAACCCCCACAACATTTGAAAGGATTTGCAGAAATAATACTTTGACTAGAGGTTTAATATCAGAAATTTATTCACTTCTCTCCAACCCCTCCCCAGATGTTCTGGTGAAACATGGATACATGGCAAAGTGGGAAGCATTTATTCAAAGAGAAATCACAAAGGAGGAGTGGCAGATGATATGGCAAAGGGCAGCACAGACATCGCGTTGCAATCTGTACAGAGAAAATCAATATAAAATATTAATGCTGTGGTACCATAACCCCACTGTGTTACATAAATTTAACCCTCTTTTGCCTAACACATGCTGGAGATGTCATTCTGCTCCAGGAAATGTTTTTCACATATTTTGGGAATGCCCCAAGATTGGAGATCTGTGGAAGGCAGTAAAAATTCTCATTGAAGATATGACGGGATTGAAATGACCTCTGAACCCCCTATTCTATTTGCTAAATTTTAACGAATATACAAGTCCGGAAACGCACAATGAGGATGATAGTGCATGTCCTTACGGCGGCGCGATGTTTGATTGCTGTGTTCTGGAAGAGGCAGGATTCTCCTTCTCTGATGGACTTAACACAAAGAATTAAAGATGTCCGTCATATGGAGTATCTTACAGCTTCTCTGAACCATACCCTCGATTTGTTCTATGCAACCTGGGAGATCTGGGACACCTTTGTGGTAGAGAGAGGCCTTTGATTCGGTGGAGACATGTGATCCTGAGCCTTGGGTACATGCGTCAAGCCTTACTCAGCTCAGCTTGCAGAATTTCTGCCCGTTCCCTTTTGTATTAATCCCTTCTGTGTCTTGTCTTGTGTTGTGTGAAGTAGATTCATAGTGAATTCAAGCTTTGAGAATTTACCTTGCTTTATAATATGTTTGCATAAGTATGAATATTGTAACGAGCGGCGCCGCAGACCGTTCCCCGGGCTGCGGGCGCGCTCGCTCCCCGGCCCCCTCTCGTGTGCCGCGGGCGAGTGGCGGCACGGTCCGTGGCCCGGTCCGTTGGCGCGCTCGTCCCTCAGCGTATAATGACTTACCCGGCCCCGCTCCTGATCCAGGCGGCTCACACGGCCGTCGGGGGCGTCCCTTTCCCCAAAGGAGCCCGCGCGATTTTCCCCTCTTTTAAAAGGGCCAGTGCGCCGGTAATTGGGTGATTGCCGGCCACGACCCTATATTTGGCCCTCCGGCACCTCTCCCGGACTTTAGTGCCTCCTGAGCCTTTAGAGAAAGCGTTTTGTTTCCTTTTTTGCCTTTTTCCGGGTCCGACCGACTCGCCCCCGTTTCCTGCCCACAAACCTCTCCCCGCCTTCTGACCTATTCCCTGTCCCTGCTAGCCTCACCCTCGCGTTCTGTACCCGCTTATCCTTGGCTACACCCAAGCAAGTCCCGCCAGTGGAAACGACCGGGTAGTTCTCCCCCGAGCAGAAACCCCACTTTGCGGGGGTCTGGTAAAAATGGGTTTAACTTGATTCCTTTTCCCTGGCGTGGGGCTTCCCCCATCGCTTGCGGGGGCCCCCGGGGATCCACTACCACTCCCGTTACAGTAAGACCCGGGCCCATGGATCCCGCCAAGGTGCCTCTGCCTGGGAAGCGGACTTGCCGCAGTCGTTGCAAACAGTCACGTCAAATTGCGCAACAGGCTCTGCAGTTGGACCAGTTGACCTCATGTCAGCAACCCCCCTGGGAACCAGCCGCAGTCCCCCAAACCCCCCGTGATACACCGCTCCCGCCACTCCGGCCGCAACGGGGGCCTAAGCTTCGGTTACCGCTACCGTCCCCAAGTTTGAAGGGGACCCCAAAAGCATCCGGGCTTCATCCCCCCAGTGCTCAAGCACGTTGAATTTAATGGCGGACCAGTTCCCTACGGAGCGTTTAAAAGTGTTTTTGTGGTCAGCCTGCTCTCCGGGAAGGCCTTGCATGGGCCACACCCCTGGGGGAGGGAAACGACCCTGTGACAAGGATGTGCAGCCTTCCCTCCGGGAGTTCCGCACGTTTTTGGGGAGGGGCCCGGGCTCCCCCCCGGGGAATGCCCTCCTCCTCTATCCCGGGAACTCGTCACGGGGAGCTAGCAGTCCCATTTCCGCACACTAGCCAGGTTTATCCGGAACGAGGTGTTTGTGGGCTACCTTCAAAAGGGGTCTCTCGAGTAGAAAAGGGTGTGTGGCCGCAAGAGACATCCCTCCTCTCTCACGGGTTAATTAGTTGGTACCCGCATTGAGTGCGTTTCGCCGAGAGACAAGAGGAGCCTCCGGCAAGACAGATGGGGCACGTCCTCGCCGGTACCCCGCCCTGGCTCCCGTTTCCAAGGGAAACCCCTACGAAAACCCCCACCACCCCCTATTGGGGAAACCCCCTGCAGGTCGAAAAGGTACATCTCTCAAGCAAAAACTGGCTCTACGTGGGTCTGGCAACCTGTGTTTCTACTGTGGAAAGTCCTGAGCACTTCGGGGGAATTGTCCCCAAAAGTCCAAAACTCCGGGAAACTCCCGCCCTAGGGTTCGGGGGAGAGGGCCCCCGGGGTGAATTCCTCCTTCCAGCATGATGTTGCCTTTCAAGTCGGATTGCTGGTCCACATTCGGACCTCCGCCTTTTTGGGCTCTGCTCGGCCCGGAATTTTATTCACCGCTCCTTGGTGTCGCAGTCCCGTCTTCCGGGGGTCCGGTTGGAAAAAAAACCCCCCGGGGTCATCCCTCGGTCAGGGGCGAGCTGCAAAGCGACATATACAGTTCCCCCAAGCCAACTTTTCCCGTGGGGCCCCTGTATAAGGAAAGACCCCTTCTACGTCTTCCACGTCTTCTTCGGCGCTTCTTCTCGACTTCCGGGCGGGTCTCCACTCTCCTACGCTGATGGACGTCGGGGGAAGTCACTCGCTGGGCCCAATGCCTGAGCTGTTGTCGGGTGGCCCCTGCCCGGGTTTCCCGTCTCTCGCCCCCCCCGCAAACCTTTGGCCGGGCTCCCCCCCGAATACCGGGGGGTTCACCGATGTCTTTTCAGGAAAGAAGCGGTAATTCCTCCTCATCCCTTTGACCCCCGATGACCCCACTGCCAGGTCCCAGCCCCCCCCGGGGGCGAGTCTACCCCTTGTCCGTTCCCGAGATAAAGCTATGTCCGAATATATCCGGGAAAAACCTCCAGAAGGGGTTCTTTGGGAAAAATCCTCCCCCCCCCGCAGGGGGGGGATTTTTCTTCGGGGGAAAAGAAAGGAGGGGACCTGCCGACCCTGCATTGTTATCGGGCTTAATAATCACGGGAAGAATGGGTACCCTCTGCCATTGATTCCTGAGCTCTTTGATCCCCTACAGGGTCGAAGTCTTCTCAAATTGGACTTAAGGGGGCCTTAATCTCATGCACCCGGGGAGGGCGATGGTGGAAGAGGCTTTTTAACACCAGGGGACTTAAAATTTTTTGGTCTTTGCCATTCGGTTTGTAATCCCCCGCCGTTTCCAGGAATTCGTGAACACATTTTTTAGGGACCCTTTGATACGGTGTCGTATTTTTGGACGACATCTTGAATACTTTCTGACTTGGAACTCCCGTGTTCATGTCCCCCAGGTTCTAGGCGCCCCCGGGAAAACCGCCTATACGCCAATTTGGGGAAAAGTGCATCTTTCATCAGACCACCCTGCCATTTTTGGGATATAATCTCGGCCGGGGGTTTTGCAGATGGACCCAGTAGCGTCTGGGCCGTCCTCAAAGGGGCCTCGCCCTGTTGGGCTTTGGGGGTATACAACGTTCCCGGGGGTTTTGTAAATTATACCCCCCAATTATCCCCCACTTCTCCACACGGGTGGCAAACCCCCTGGGGCTCAAAAAAAGAACGCTAACCCCCGAAGCTGGCCACCCGAGGCCGAGGGGAAACATTCTCAAATTTTAAGTCGCCTTCGCCCCCGTTCATCCTGTCACGGCCGGAAAACCTACTAAGCCCTTTTTCGCTTGAAGTGGAGCCTCATCGGTCGGGTCGGTGCGGTTTTACGCAAAAGGGGCCAACAGGGAGGAACGGTCACCCGCGGCTTCTTTTCTAAAACTTTCTCACCGGCGGAAAAAAGGGGGGAACTTACGATCGGAGACCGGGGTTGTTTAGCCATCAAGCTAGCCCTGGAGGAATGGGGGTTATTACTGGAGGGGGGCTCGGCATCCCCCTCGTATTACTCGACCCCAAAAAAATCCAGTACCTCCCGACGGCCCAGCGATCTCCAAACCCCGGGTAGATGGGCACTCTTTTTTTCCCCGATTTGATTTCCAAATCCACTTTGTCCGGCGGGAAGAAAGTGAAAGGGGGATGCGTTGTCTCGGCTTTGATGTGGTCGGAAGGAAAACTCCCCGGGGCACATAATCCCCCGGAACGTCTTGTCCTCTCAGCCCCTTTTGACCTCCGGCATGTCCCGCCGGAAGACATCGTGGGCCCCCCCCCCCTCCGAGCAGATCCTGAAGTGGGGCATTGCCATTGGTGGCGGACACCACGGCGCCCGTAAACCCATTTCCTTATTCCGTTCTACTGGTGGGTGGGCCCCGTAAAAGGGCTTAAAAAATTTGTTAGGCCTGGACCCCTGTGCCCGTAACAAAACACCTCGTCACAGGCGTCGGGTCCGTTCCCCCCGATCCCACTGCCCCTGGTCGCATGTGGCCCATGGATTTTATAACCGATCTTCCCCCATCCCTGGTAACACCGTGATCTTGAGTAGTTACGATGTTTTTTAAGAGGCTCACTTTTTCCCCACGACGGGGGCTGCCCTCCCCCCCGCGCCCGGCAAAATATTTTTTCACCCATCTTTCGCCTCCGGGGGTGCCCCCGCAAATTGTCCTGACCGCGGGTCCGTTTTTTTCTCCAATTTGCGGGGCCCCCTTTTTCCCTGCTTCAGGTTAAGCTGATTTTTCCTCGGCCTATCTCCCCCGACTAAAGGCCCAAATAGAAAGGGGTTAACCGGTTCTGGGGCCCCACTTTCGCCCTTTGTCTCGGGGGGTCAGAAAGATGGGCTGATTATCCCCTGGGCAGAAATTTTCACAATTCCCTAATTCTGAGTTAGGGGGCCTCTCCTTTCTATATTGTGTTCGGCCTGCATTCCCCGCCCTCCTCTCCCCCTGCCCTCTCAGTCCCCGGAAATCCCCGCTGCAGATACATGGTCCGCCATGAAAAATTTTGGGGGCCCCGTCCCCCCAGTCTTTGCTCCGTGCTTCGGCACGCTGAAAAACCCGGGGATAAAAAAAGGAGCCCTCCTCCAGTTTTTTTTCCGGCGATAAAATTTGGCTTCTGCCCAAAAATTCAGGGTTAAGATCCCAAGCTATAATTGGGGTCCCCCCCAAGTTAGGGCCCTTGAGGTGCCAGACGTTAAACCCGGGGGGGTATAAATCCCGGCTCCCCCCCTCCCCTGCGTTTTCCCCAACTCCTTTTATGTTATTCTCAACCCCTGGGCCTTTTAAGTTTTTTGAAGGCTGCCCCTCCTTCCCCGGGGGGCGGATGCTATAATTATTTCCGCGTGAAGGGTCTTGGGTTGAAGGTGTCCAGGGGGAAGCGTACTTTTTCATGAGTGGAAGGGGTTTGGGCCCGAGGAAGTTTTTTGGGAGCCGGAGGACAACATTCTGGCCTAGCTTGTTCTGGGTTCCTCCAGGCTGGGGAAGAGGGGGAGGGGCCCAAGGGGGGGGGGGGTACTGTAACGAGCGGGCCCCCGGGCCGTTCCCCGGGCTGCGGGCGCGCCGCTCCCCGGCCCCCTCTTGTGCCGGGGCGGATGGCGGCACGGTCCCGGGGCCCGGTCCGTGGGGCGCGCTCGTCCCCGCGGCTTTAATGACTTACCCGGCCCCCCTCCTGACTCCAGGGGCCTCTCACGGCCCTGGGGGGGCGCTCCCCGTTCCCAAGGCGGGAACGCGCCTTCCTCCTCTTTAAAAGGGGCCGGGGGCCGGGATTGGCTTTGCCGGCCATGACCCCTATATTGGCTCCTCCTCGGCAGCCCCTGCCGGGGCTTTGTGCCTCCCCCCGAGCCTTTGGAAAGCGTCTTGTTCCTTGTTTGCCTTTTCCGTGTCCGCCGATCGCTCCCTTTCCTGACCAAACCCCTGCCCCCTGTCCCGACCCATTGCTGTCCCTAACTACGCCTCAGCCTCGCGATTCGACCACCCCTTTTTCCTTGGTACACCGCAAGCAAGTCCCACCCCTGGAAACATGGTATTCCCGCCGCAGCAAGTCCCTCCCCCTTTTCGGCGGGCTTGGGGGGAAAACCGGGTTTATTGATTTCCGTTCCTGGCGTGGGGTTCCACCATCGCTTGCGGTGGCCCAGCGGATCCACTACCACTGCCGTTAAAAATATCACTTTTATATGTTTCTTACTCTTGTGCTCATGTTTATTACTGGCTCATTGCTGGATGTTTCTAAAGAGAGATAGTTATTTACCTGCCAATGTTGAAATATGTTATCTCTTCAACTGTTACACTATTGTATGAATCTGCATAATTATACTTAAAGGGGTTTTATTGTTACAAAGATCATGTCTCAGATTATGGGGACAGTAAAAATAAGCACTTTTGTAATTGGGTTGCATTACCTCTGTCACTTGGTTTAGCAGATATGAGCTTCTCTGTAAAACTGTCTTTTATTTCTGTTGTTGCTGGTCAGAACGCCCCCTGGTCGATTCTCACACCCTAGACACGCCCCCTGCACTGTGATTGGCTTGCTGACATTTCATTCAGCAAGGTGGGATAAGCCCCTAGACAGGAAACGCCCCAGCCACGCCCCCTGCGCTGTGATTGGCTTCTTGCACACTCTGTGTTTACTCCCCTCTGAGCTGTTAAAATCGATAGTGAAACCAAGGTCTGCTGCCTCTATGTACATCTCCCAGCTTTAGGGCCAATGTTCTGGGCAATTATTGGCTGTTTAAGGGGCTTTTGCCAAGATGTTGATTCACCTCCTCACAGATCCAGTCCTTAAGCTGCTACTTGGAAAAGAAGGCCTTCTGTTCCTCAGAACGAATGCAAGTCCCGCCTCCTTATGACGTCATCACCTGTATTGTATAACATAAGGATTCAACACTATATCTGCATAAGCTGCTTGTATAGAGCAGTGCTTAGTTGATCAGTTCTGCAAGACAGAGGTTTGGAGTTCAAGCCCCATCAGTGTTTTTTTTTTTTTTTTTTTTCTTTAAAATTTGTACACATATGTAAAGATATGAAAATATATGTGTAGACATCTATAATTTTATTCATATACACACACAAAGCTCCCCTATATAGTGTCCCATCCTTGCAGTCACACCAAGCACTACCAACACACGTGATACAATGCATATATTCTGGGGGATGAGAAATTATATAGGGGAGCCCTGTATGTGTATATATATCATTATAGAGATTAACATATATATTTTAGGTCTCTCTACATATGTGTAGAATTTAGGGGGAAAAAAATATATACCCTGTGAGGGGCTAGAAATCCAAACCCTTTCATTGTAAAAGAAATAGTCTATCACTGTTTTACCTCTGCCCCACCAGCTCAAGTTAGTTACAAGCTGAGCAGGGCCTTCTCTCAAAGCTGATTTGTTTCTCCCCCATTGTTTTCACTCACATGTCACTGACAGGAAGCAGAGATCTTTACTTGAAGCTGACATTTGTAGTTGAGTAAGGATCTCTGCCTGTTAGTACAATTTGGATGAACACCACTAGAAGTAACAGCTGCTGACTTTCAGTTGTGTGTAAACTAAGACATATGACAGGTGCTTGCTGAAGTTTGGAGCCTCAAGGCTGCAGACATAAGCAGGCAGGAGGCTACAGAGCTGTTATATCCAGACAACCTTCTGCATCCCCTGCTTCAAACAAAATGATGATGTCACAGTTCTTCAGTGAGGGGAGACACGCCTCCTGGGAGGAGAGACACGCCTGCTGACAGGAGAGACACGCCTCTGTATTTAAAACACAACCTGATAAAATTAGCTGAACAGCATGCGCAGCACAAACTATAACACCCCTTTAATAAAAATACAGTTTATCAAAAAAAAAAATAAAAAAAATGGACAGCACAGGCAGGTGGCTCTGTGATTAAGTCAGCACACCATTTGCCTTTACGTGTGTGTTCTCGATACTGCTATAAGAAAGAATAATGAAAAAGAACAGAACACAAAAAGCGTTCCCTAGTGTGATATTGTTTAGATTAAGTATAAAAGGTATAGATATGCATGTATGCTCACCTTCTATTGTTGTACTGAGAGGAGACATAGCTCTCCTTGATGCCAAATGCCGGAAATACCGGTATGTCAAGGTACGCAGCTTCTTAGTGAATTTGCACTAACGCACTTGGGTAATGGTGGGAGTATAGCTGTTATAAACAGGAGAACATTTTCTTGTGGTCCTGGGTAGCCTGAAACGGAACCCAGGTATTCTTGGAACTGAAGCACTGATCTGTCAGGAGTTATAGAAATAAGACTTTTTTATTGTAATTAAAACATTAACACAACGTGTTCTGTGCCTGAATAGCAGACACCTCGTTGGGTATCCATCAACGTCATCAGGTATTTGACGAAGTGTTTGCTATTAAGACATGAAATGCGATGTGTTAATGTTTTAATTACAATATAAAATCTAATTTATAGAACTCCTGAGGGATCAGCGCTTCAGTTCCAAGGATACCTGATGAAGTGTCTGCTATTAAGACACGAAGGGAGACATGTATGAAAACTGTCTAGGTGTAAGACTTTCTTTGTTGCTCATAGCAACCAATCAAAGCTCTCCTTTCAGTTTTTCAGGGCGCTACAAGAAATGAAATGTTACCATGGGCAACAAAGAAGGTCTTACACCTAGACAGTTTTTATACATGTCCCCTGAAATGTGTTGAGTTAATGTTTATATAACTCCTGAAGGATCAACGCTTCATTTCCAAGCTTACTGCTATTTGAACAGTTCACAGCACACAGTGGTGGCTGGATGAGCAAGGAGACAAGAGACAAGTTAAAGGTGCAAAAAAGACTGTATTAGGTAAAACATACATATTTTTTAATAACATGCATTTTAAAAATTGCTTAATTTACAATACTTGGGCCTTTTAGCAGCACTTGTTGTGATGGGAATACCCCTTTAAACACAAAACCTAACTACTTAATAGACTAAAGACATTCAACTCTTTGCTGTAAACTTTCAACAAAACATTACAAATATAACGAATAGTGATTATAAACGAGAAAACACAAAGGTTTAAAGCCCTTGACTATCTAAGCATTGTAGACTGCTATCATGTATCTGTTTTATCTGCATTTTTGAACTCTACGTTTCATTTTGTTAAAAAGCATTTAAGGTGATTGAGAATATCATACAGAATGATATCTGGCCATCTTCTATAGATAGAGCCAGCATCCTTGCAGAAGCTTATCAATTCCTTTCAGAACCAAGGAGGTGATATTATTGCCTATTTTCATGTGTCATTGTGAGAATTCTGCCACTTCTGTGGAAAGGTGCCACTTGATGAATTGACCAAGGAAGTCTCAGAATTGAAGATTCGGTAGGGATATTACAAGACAATTTACTGTTATGATTTGAGATGTAGGTCAATAAACAGATGTGTGGCATGATGACCAAAGAAGTAATGAACTGAGACATGATTCCAATGTAGGGTGAAAAGATCTATTTTACCAAAGTGCATATTTTATTATTCTATGCATATAAAGCACCGCATTAAGGACAATAAGTGAGTATCAATTGCATCCACATATGTACACAGAAATAGACATCCTGCTGCTCTATTTTATTCTACCAAGGTAATAAAACTAAAATTTCAATCGAAAGATTGTCACGAAAATGACAATTCTGACTATGAGAAACTTACGTCTCTATTTTGCAATGTTTTGTTTCAGTACAGTCTATAACTGAGCTGCATACACTATAAGACTATCAATATGATCAAAATTTGAAGAAATAAGATTTTTACACAAAAGTAAAATTTCTATATTTTGCGGACGACAATCAAATGCATACAAATACAGTAAATCAAGTCAGTCTAATGTAACTCAAAAACTTCTAAAAATATGATGGTTCACAGACGGAGCAATTTTTACATGTTATTTATCCAAGAACAACACTCTTTTAAATATCATTTTACTTTAAGTTTACAGTTCATGACATCTTAAATCTTAAATACAAGTAAAGTGTTGACAGTGTAAGATAATATTTATAAAAAATATAATCGACATGTCTATGGCATGGGGCGATAGCTATGTTAATGTTAGTCATTAAGAGAAGCTTTATATGTTTTGTATTTTAAGTTTATTTAATTCATTTAATATGTAAATTATGCTTTCATATACCATGACACTTTTAGTCAGGAGTTACAATTAAATTCCTAAAGTACAGCATAGCTTGCTTTCAGTCACTATGTATATAGTAAAACGAGGCAGGCGATCGTCCAGGGAGACAGGGCGATGCTCGCCATCTGCCTTGCCCACCCGGCAATTACAATCTGTCGCTGCGTGGCCAATTTAAAGCAGAGTCAGCAGCTGCACACAGCTGTTCAGAGGGTTCATTATCGTCCTTGCCTTCTCCTTGGTGAGCGCTGTATATACATATGTTGCAGGGTGCATGATACAAGGCTTTCATCACACCCTTTGCAGCAATGAGTCTCCTAGGCCCGAAGCCTAGGCTTCCAGCCCAGGAGATCCTCAAGAGCAGTGTGCTGGCGTAAGCCACGTGATGATGTCACACCGCTTACCCTGTACACTTGCTCCCGGAGCTAGCGGCGCAACAGGAGCACATGGAAAGGTGAGTACCTTTTTTAAATTTTCTTTCAGCTGAAAAGACCCCCTGAGACTGTCCAAGATGGCAGCTGGATGAGTCGGAGTCTCACAGTGGTCATGGTGTGGCAGTATTATTCGGTGACTATGGGATGGTGATATTATTTAGTCGCTATGTGGAGTGATATGTGGTCATGGTGTGGTGGTATTATTGGGTCACTATGTGCTGGTGACATGACGTCTTAGTAGGATATTGGTAATATTAACCTTGAGTTTCCGGTTTTGGGTAGTAGTGTTATTTGGTAACTGTATGATTATTATGCAGTTTTATGTGAAGAACATTGTGTTAAAGCTTTGTGTATATTGGGGCTCTGGTTGATGGTGATGCACTGTGTCACATCATGGTGCAACTTGTCAAAGGGAGAAGGGGAGAAATTTATTCACTCTGCACTGAGTGCAATTTAGCCTAGAAACGGCCCTGAGTAAAACCACCAGTCAATTGAGTTATGTACTGTACTGAAAACATGGGCTATTTAGCTACAAATATGAGGTTCCAAAAGGGAGACATGCCTTATTTTCCTTACTCCCTCTTCTCACTGTTTTAACTCTGTCCCTTGGTGGTATCCATTGGTTTACCATTAAAACAGGTACCCCAATGGATACTGTGGCAGGCCATAATAAAATCAGTAGACCAAACATTTGGATTATGGGTAATAGCTGGAGTAGGGGACCCACTGTAACACTGCAGGCCATGGTGTAAGCCGCACCAAGGAGCGGAGTCTAGGGGGCTGTTGGTTTTCACCAGAACCCACCGCAAAGTGGGTTGGACTTGCTGCGTCAAGCAAACCCCCAGGCCGCTATACCTGGTGCGACTTACCTACAGTGGCAGCCAAGGCAAGGTACAGAACAGTAAGGATGGCTCACAGTCAGGGACAGGCAGGAAGGTCAGGACAAGCGGCAGAGGTTCGTGGTCGAGAAACATAGCTATGGGATTTGAACACGAAAGAACAATGATGCAATCTGGAACGCTTTCTCTACTTTCTCTAAGACTTAGAGCACTGTAGATCCAGTAGGGAAGTGAGGGAGGAGCCCAGAATATTTAAGATCAGCGCCTGGCAATTAGCCAATTACGCTAGCCCTTTAAATGTCAGACAGCCAGTGCTTGCGCATGCTCTAGCAAGTGGACGAGCACGAACCGACCGACAGAGGAGAGCAGACGAGCAGGAGCACATCTAGGTGAGTACCTGCTGGAGAATGAGCACACCCGAAGCCTGACATGCGGGCTGCGGCACCACCGGTCCCCAGCAGTGTGCGGAGAGAGGGGACACAGGTGCTCCCATGGCCAGAAATGCTGGCTGCAAAGCTGCCCATGACAATAACCCTTCCCTTAGACCTCCCCCTTTTTTTGACAGAAGAAACCTGCGAACTAGATTCTGATCTAAGATATTGGCCTATAGCTCCCAGGACCTCTTTTCAGGCCCAAACCACTTCCGTTCAACTAGGAAGAACCGTTTTCCACTAATGATTTTTGTGGCCAGGATCTCCTTCGCCTCAAAGATATCAGTAGAGTCTGCTGCTGAGGTGGAGAAACATCTTCCCAGGAAAACCGGTTGAGGACCAAAGGCTTGAGGAGGGGGACATGGAAAGAGGTTGGGTTATGAAGAGATGGAGCCAGACAGAGCTTGAAAGCCAAAGGGTTAAATCGTCGAAGGACCTTGAAAGGACCCAGGAACCGGGGACCCAACTTGTAGCTGGGGATCTTTAAGCGTACATATTTGGTGGAGAACCAAACCTTGTCCCTGGCGAGAAAGTCGGGGGAGTTCTCCTCTTCCTGTTCGCCTGAATTTGCATACAGGAAGAAGCCTGCAGTAAGGGCCATTGAGTTTCCTGCCAGATGGGCAACCTACAGCAGGAACTTCAGAAGAATTAGGCAGAGGGAGGGGGGGGGCGAGTGTGGTGGCCATAGACCATAAAGAATGGGGAGGCTCTGGCAGCATCAGAGTCCTGGTGGTTGTATGAAAATTCTGCTCAAGGTAGCAAGTTGGACCAGTCGTCCTGTTGTGCAGAAACAAAGTGGCGTAGATAATCTCCCAGAATTTGGTTAACCCTTTTCACTTGCCCATTGGTTTGAGGGTGGTAAACTGAAGAAAAGTCCAGAATTTGGAGACGATTTGGACGGCTGTATCGGAAATGATATGTAAAGGCAGACCATGCAGGCAGGAAATGTGCCTGAAAAATTGATTAGTCAGCTGAAGAGCAGAGAGGAGCCCAAGCAAGGGCACGAAGTGGGACAAGTGAGAACCGGTCCATTACAACCCAAATGACAGTATTATTCAAAGAGGGTGAAAGGTCACTGATAAAATCCATGACTATGTGTCCATGGGTATTCCAGAACGGGCAAAGACTTCAAGAGGCCTGCAGGTTTGAGACATGGGCAGACATGGTAGAAGAGAGAACAAAATCCTTGACATCACGGTCCAGGTTAGGCATCAGCAGTCCCGAGAGATGCGTAAGCATAATTTTCATGCTACAGGGTGCCTGGCCAATAAAGAACAATGCCCCGCTTCTTCTTGAGGCCAGAAGGACATAAACGTTTTCCCCCGGGGAACACGTTGGAGGTTAATGGGCACGGCCATAATCAACTGTTCTGGGGGAAAGATATGCTGAGGAGTAGAGTCTAGACCAGTAACGTCTGAAGCCTTGGAGAGAGCATGATGCTCTGGGCCGCAGACCGGAAGTGAATCAGGAAATCAAACCTGGAAAAAAAGAGGGACCATCTGACTTGCCGGGGGTTTAAACGTTGTGCTGTCTGGAGGTAGAGGAGACTTTTGTGGTCAGTTTATATATTGACACTGTGGCTCCAAGAGATGGCGCCATTCCTCCAAGGCCAAATTTATGGTCAGCAATAAAGGGTGTCGCCGCCCCCCGCGCTGTAACCGCTGGGTGTCAGCTGCAATTAGCTGCTAACACCCGGTGGCTGTGCAGCATGATCGCGCTGCACAACTCCTTAACGCCACCAGGATGTACCCATATGTCCAGGTGGGTTAAGGAGTTAAGCTCCATCCCTTGCACCTCTGAAGGTCATGGCTGTGGCTGATCACCTGGGGGTGCAGGGGATGGAGAACAGGTTAGAGCCACACCACAATCTCCGGAAGGGATTGGTCTTCAGTCTCCTTCAGGACATTGTGCCTGTAAGCTGTGGCCTTTACCTCCTCTCTCATCCCGGCAGCCTAGTGCTAACAAAAAAAACCCTGGGTGTTGAATCCAATATAAGGTGACTTCTGGGAGGTTTCACATGTTCTGTTCCGTTGGTGGCTTTTTTAGTTAGACATGGCTCCTAAAATAATCTGCGTTTCAAGAGCCAAGTAAGGCTCCCTCGCTTGTATGCCTTGCCATGCACCCGAACTGAAGTTTACACTCACATATGTATAGGGTATTGCCAAACTTGGAAGAAATTGAGTAACAATTTTTTTTTTACAGTATTCCTTGTAAAAATGAAATATTTTTAGCTAAAATTGCATATTGTTGGGATTTTTTTTTTTTTTTATTTTCACAGCCTAATTCTAAAAAAAATTGTGAAACACCTGTGGGGTCAAAATACTCACTACACCCCTAGATACATTCCTTAAAGGGTGTAGTTTCCAATATTGGGTCTTTTAGGGGTGTTTATTAAGTTTTAGCACCTTAAGGTGTCTGCAAACCTGTAAAGGTGCCAACATAAAATCGTATTGAAAATGAGACCCTAAAGTCCTGAAGGTGCTCTTCCTACTCTGAGGCTTGTGGTTGAGCCAAATGGCACACTAGGGCCACATATGGTATATCTCCGAAAATGGTAGAACCTGGGTAGTCAATATTAAGTTGCATTTCCCTGGTTGTATCTAACATGTTCCTGTGAATAATGGATAAAAATTGAAAATCTGCCAAAAAAAGTGACATTTTGAAATTTCACCTCCATTTTGCTTCAAACACTGTTATAAATACTTTATCGGGGTATCTAACATACAGGCCCCTCAAAGCCATGTCAGAACTGGACTGGTCCCTAAAGAAAATGTATATTGCAATTTTTCTTGAAAATTTGAACAAATTACTACTAAATTTCAAAGTCCCCTAATTTCATAAAAAATAAAGACATTTAAAAAATGATTCCCACCTACAGTGGACATAGTTATGGCACTCAAAATAGTTTATAATTATCTGTCTTACACAGAAATTTTTGAAGTTAGAAAATGGAATTTTTTTTTATATTTTTCACAAATAAACAAGGATTGTATGGACCAAAATTGTGGCCAGATCTGTCATGAAGAGGTAATATGCTCACCTAGGGTAGCCCTAGGTGGGGTAGTTTCCCGGCTGCTGTGGTCAATCCCGGATGAAATTTTCAGCGCTGCTGTAATAGAAGCTGGCGGCGCTGAGTGCGCTCTTCCACAGTCAGGTGGGCTCTATCTACTTACATGGGTTTGTCCTCAGGAACCGTTGATGGAGGAAATGGAGGACTGGAGCGAGGCATGAAAAGCGGCTGTCTCTCCGTGAATCGTATAGCGATCCGGGTAGCCAAGTGGATAAGATCATCCAGAGAAGACGGGAGGTCTCAACCAGCTGACTCGTCCTTAATTCGCCTGGTGAGGCCTTGCCAGAATGTACCTACAAGGGCCTCATTGTACCATTCAAGTTCAGAGGCGAGGGTGCGGAATTGTACCGCATACTGACCCACTGAAGAGTCACCTTGACGGAGGCTGCAGCAGAAGACGTACGCGCTGGTTCCTCCATATGGATGGAGCACTGGCTGAGGAAGTCTTTGGATTACTGTCATAGTGTGGGGGAAGCGACAGATGCAGCATGGGCCCAGCGGATGGAGCTGGAACCATAGCTGGTGGAGTAACAACAGGTGGAGGTGCAGCTGTGGTCGTGGGCAGACAGGCAGCAAGATTCTGCATCATGACGATGAGCTGGTCGATGCGTTGACTCTGTTGGGCCACAGCAGTCGTAACATCCCGGATGTTGGGCAGAGGCACCCTGGCGGAATCCATGGCCAGAGTATATGGTCACAGATGTAGGTGAATTCACTGGACCACCGTACGCGATGGTATAAGCCATGGCAGGAAGCGGAGTCTAAGTAGTCTGATTTCACCAGAGCCGGCCGCAAAGCGAGATGGACTTGCTACGGCAGGAAACTACAAGTTTGCTACCCCTGTATGACTTGCTTGCGGTGGCGGCCGGGGAGCGTGGTACAGAATTGTAAGATAATGGCGTAATTGTGGACAGGTGGTAAGGTCAGGGCAGGCGGCAGGCAATGTGGTCAGAAAACGATAGCAGGAACGACTGTTACACAGGTAGACAAACTCCCTTCAACACTCTCTGAAATGCAATAAGAAACACCAATACTCTGGCAGAGAGTGTTGGAGGAGTCAAGAAGATACAGGGCCAGTGCCCAGTAATTAACCAATTACCAGCGTGCTGGCCCTTCATATCTTGAAGAGCTGCCAAGCGCCCACCCTAGGAAGCAGGCATACGTACGCCGACAATCAACAGGACGGGGACCGGAAGCAGGAGCGCGGCTTGGTAAGTAAGGAGCTGGGGAGCGTGGAGCAGAGCGGGGGTGGCCATGGCCCGAAGCGGGGGTCGCGGTACGCTCCATGACAAAAACAAAGTAAAACATTGCTTAATTCTCAAAAAATTTAAATATAAAAACAGAATAAGGTGTGAGGGTAAAATAAAAAAAGCAACTACAGCAATACAGAATATATAAGCTGTTAGATACATTTAAAAGGTTTTGAGGGGTAGATGTGACAGAGAAATATTACAGAATACAAGTATTTTAATTGTTAGTATTCCGATAACATTCCCATTCATGCCAATTTTTTTTATGTAAAGTATTGAGACGCCCTGCCACTTGCTATTCCATTAAGAAGTTATACTGGATTGCATTTTGAATTTCTGGGAGGGAGCTCATTGTGAGATGTCATCTAGCTACAATGAGTTCAGGGGTTAACCCCTTACCGTGCAGCCAGTTTTGACCTCCCTGACAGAGCCCCATTTTTAAAATCTGTCATGTGACACTTTATTTGAGAACAACTTTTTGATACTTTTACCTATCCATGTGATTCAGAGATTGTTTTTTTTTCCTGTCACATTGTGCTTTATGTTATTAAGAAATTTTGGTCCATACAATCCTTGTTTATTTGTGAAAAATATCAAAATAACAAGTTAAAAAATTATAATTAACAATAGATAGTTTTGAGAGTGGATAAATTAAGGAAACTCCCAAGTATGAAAGATTACCATCTGACCATTGGTATGGGAATTAGGACTAATTAAAATTACGAATGGCATCTGAGGTACCCATATATAAAATTAATGATTTAGAGGTATTTGCTTTGTGATAGGAAACAGAGCCAATCAATGAAAACCACCAAGAGGGTCCCAGCTGATTCTTCAGGATCTGAAAGAACTATAATTATATCATTGGCAAATAAAGCTTTCACAATACCTTTAATCTCTTGGTTTTGTTGAATACTATGAGTCAAGGGCTCTATGCAAATGTTAAAGTGGTTTTTTTATAAATACAACTTTCCCACAGACATGGGGCTGTTTCTGTCTGTTACAGCTTCAAATCCAGGGGCGAGTCTCTCCTCACAGTAGGCATGTCTCTCCTCCCAGTAGGTGTGTCTCCTCTCACTGAAGAGTTGAGTGGAAGCAGTGGAAGGGAGAGGATGTCACAGTTCTGCAGACCTCCTGCAATGGTCAGTTCTCATGCCTGCAGAGCTGTCACCTCCCTCCACAAGCTCCTTGTAATGCAGGACACCTGCTTTGGTGTAAACAGTTATACATACAGCCTGAACTTATGAAACATATGTGAGAAAGACACACTGCCCCCTGTATTGCTAGTCAAAAGTATGACTATTGAGCCAAATTATAGTGAGTTATTTCTTTTTTATATCAAATTTATGTAATCAGCCTTGACTGATTGACCTTCTATAAAGCTGTACCCGAACCTGATAAAAAATTGGTAAAACATAATTATAAAACTTGGCAAAACATACTTGGCCCTGCGAGCGGGGTACAGCAAAAGGTTTACCAGTCAATTCTGAGACGTCCAGTAATCCAGAAAATAAGGAGAAATTGTTTAAAATATGTCTGTGTTTAAGGAAACAGGGGATTTGCTAGTGAATGTGTTGAGATTCAGGGGTGGGGGCGAGCTCCTTGCTGTGTTTTGGCCAACAAGTGGTCACAAAGCTGTAAGCAGAAGGAAGGACAAGGAATGCTGCAGAGTTTTCAGATATCAGTTTGTTTTCAGCAAAGTTTAATTTGCAAGTATTCAGCTCAACAAAGGATAGAGCAGAGGTTGTGGACACAGACAATGTTAGCAAATGTAAATATAGTTGTTTTGTGTTTTATTGTTATTATTAGATTTCCAGAAGCGCTGTATAAATTTGGGTTGTATATATAATGTGGGTCAAACAAGTACAAAGGAGACAAGTTAATAACTAACAACTGGTACAGCAGGAGAGAGGTCCCTGTTCATGGGAAGAGACAGAAGGTGAGAGGCAGACATGTTTCTGGGTGGAGTAAATAGCAACGGGGTTATAGCTGGTTATAGGTCCCAGAACAGATGGGTTTTCAGGTTGCTTTTGAGGCAAGTGAAGGTGGAGGAGAGTCTGAGGTGTTGGAGCAGTGAGGTCCAGAGTGTGGAGGAAGACAAGAGCAGAGAAGAAGGTCCCGTGAGAAGCGTAGGTTGCCAGAGAGGAGTGGTAGAGAGAGTGTGAGGGTGAAGGTGTTGTAGGTTTGCAGAAGAAAGCCGACACCTCTGCCATGTTTTCTGCCCTGACAGCGGGTGGGGGTAAGTTGAAGTCCCCCCTCATAACAGCGGGTGGGGGTAAGTTGAAGTCCCCCCCTCGTAGACAGCGGTGGGGTAAGTTGAAGTCCCCCCTCGTAAGAGATGCAGCGGGGAAGTTTGTCAGAAGCGGGTTTCTGTTAGACCGGGGGAAGGGATATCATATCATTTTGTATATAAATTTGCATCTTTTGTAAATTTTTATAATTCTGCATGGCAGGGTCATTATAGAGAACAGCTCCTTATTTTACGGGGATTTGTTGTTACTTTTTTGCTATTTTTAATGAACGAATATGGGAAATTTACTGCTTATAAGTCACTGACTGCTTTTGCTTTATTTTAGGGGGCAAATATATATATTTGTTTTTGAAAAACAAATTTAGGTGAAGGTTTTTCCGGTTTAAGGGAGTAACATATTGGAGTAGACTTTTATAAACTGGGTTACAACAGATGAAAAAAAAAACCACTGGTATTAACGAGCTCATATTGTGTCACATTTATTTTCGCCCTTTTTTTCATTTTTTTTTTTTTTTTATGCTATATCCAGTTCCAGTTTCCAGTAGAACACGATGGACGCCCTCTAATAATTTTTTTTTACTTTCTACAAATGTATGTCTAGGGGATGTAATTAAATTGTCTGTTTATTTGAAGGAGTAAAGAAAAATTTCTATATGGGAGATCTCATGAAAGACCGGGGGAATCATTTTTAAACAAACCCCCGGGGCTATAAAGATAATTTTTTTTAAAGTTAAATTTTTTTTTTTTGGGGGGGGGGTTTTTTTTTGGTAGTACAACCCCTATTGCTTTTAGTAAAGGTTTTAGATCAACCAGAGTAAAAACGACTGCGAGTCATTATTAGAAAATCTTTTTTGTTTTTTTTTTTTCCTTTTTGTTTGGAGCCCACTATGAAGAGTTAATTTTTTTTTTTGAGGGGAGAGGGAAATTGAGTGAAGGGGGGATGGTCCTTGTTTTGTTTGATCAATGTTTGTATTCTGTATATCCCTATTCATAAATCCTTATGCATTTTTGCAAGGTAATAAGAACCAACAACAGTTTACCTAGCAAAGCAGAGATTTTTAAGAAATACGTGACTAACCTGACAAGAGCCCTTTTGACTGATCAAAAATTATATGATATGAGGTTTAATTTTAATTTGTTTCTTTTAAAACCATATGAGCCACTGGAAAGCAACACCGTTGAAGGTGTATGAGGGTTTATATGTTTATATGACATAAAATGTTAAAGGGGTTTTTTCAGTGACGATTAGATAAACAATCAGGGGGCATTTTGGGCCAATCAGAAATATGTTAATGGTGAAAGAAAATCATAAATTTAAATGTAATATATATATATATAATATATATATATATATTTAAATAATAATATATAATAAATATTCACCAACAAATAAGAAACAGAAAAGAGCTGTTAGAAAGGTTAGTGATAGAAGTTATGAATTTGCCCGCACAGAGTGAGAAGAAGGGGATAGATTTGTTTTTTGTTTTATTTTTTTTTAGCTGATAATTTTTTCAAATGCCAAAATAAAGTTTTATAGGAATCTTATTTACATAGGTTGATTATAGGATAAAGAAGATTTTTTTTCTTAATACTTCTGCTGTGTCAGAAACATCAAAGGGCCCAAAACGGGAGAGGTTTTTTTTTTATTATTTTTTAATTTTATTACTGGGCATTCATTCACTGCAGGGTTTTGAAGATCAAATTGGGGGAACAATTATTCTACTGCTCTTAAGTGACTGAGTAAGTGATTTAGATTTAAACAGAGTGCCCTGTCCACCCCAAACCCCCGCACAGCCATACAGGACAATTTTTTACCTCAAGGATTCAAGATGTTTTTTAAAGTCTCTTTAGTAGCCCAAGGGGGCCCGGGGCCCCAAGACCCAATGAGGATTACAAAAGTGGGCCAGGGAATGCCACAACAACAAAGGATATCGCAAAGCGGACTGATGCATTACCACCAGTCTGCACAAGCCACCAATCTGCGCCATGTTGACTGCCGTCTGCGCCAGTGTTTTATCGCCATTTCCACAAATCCCATTTTTGCGCAGTGTTGACCACATCTCACCAGTGTTGATCACCATTTTGCCCAGTGGGTTACCACCACCTGCACCAACCGATCACTGCCCCCCCGTTTGCTCCGGCATGAACAGCCAAAAGGGGCTTTTGATGTCCCGGGGCCCTTTCCCCAAATCCATCATCACCAAATGGGGACAAGCTTGTTTTTATCATAGTTTTTTAAGGCTAAAAAAAGAAAATCGTCCATCATTCACCTGTTAAACATCAACCAGGTGTGAAGGGCACAATAACCCCCCCACTTCCGCATTATACGCATGTTGTGTTACAGTCTAAAAGATTTAAGAAAAGGGGAACGACTTCTACAGACTAAAAATTTTTTTACCACAGAACATTTTTTTAATTTTTTTTTTTTTTTTCAGCCTAAAATGGCCATGTTTTTTCTGCACTTAGCAACAATGAATTAGTTTTTTGGGGTTTTATAATTTGACCAAATAGTCAGGAGTGGATTGTAGTGCATTCAAAAATATGATTATTTACCAAATTAAGTGATTATTTTTATTTATACAAATTTAGTAATCAGCCCTTATTACAAAAGTTCATCTTGTCTGGTTTTTTTTTACTCGATTCTCTTTTCTTCTTGATTCCAAAGCCATTTTACATTCTGTTTACTAATACACAAAGTTTTACCTTTCCCTTGTCTTAGTTCAATTTCTGTTACTTTAACTTATCCTGTGGAGAATGTGTTTTGTATTTACTTTGCCTCTGGAGTTGGCCACCCATGAAAGTAGATAGACAAAAACACATGGGGATTTTTTATTTAAGCTGACAAAGCATTAATCATGTCTGCCATTTTTTTAGAGGTGACATAAAAATCCCTTCATCACCATTATACAGAAAACCGTTCTTTTCCTGGTAGGAATCCATACACAGTGATGCTGGCTCCCCGAGATTTCTCAAATCCCAGGCCATTTTTTACGGGTTTTTCATGGCGGGAAATAAAATAGGGTTCGATGAGCCACTCACAGGTGAAGTAAACATAATAGAGATGGGCAATCGATTCCAACGAAGTGGGAAATTTGTTTTAGAATTTTACAAAACTTCGGTTCTGAACGAAATAAAAATTTGGGTACTTCGGGTGGGAACGAGTAGGCTTAGATTGATTAAATGGCTGCGAGCACATTGCGCTACATGGGGCAAAGGCACACTGGGATGAAGAAGGGCTAGTATGCGTGCATGACATGTGCAGATATGAAAGCCAATCCAGAGACCAGCGGGATTCAGTGACGCATTGCCGCGACTATATAAGACAGGGCGCGACGCTGGGAGCTCATCCGCACTCACTGTACTGATCAGGGAAGGTGCCTGCCGCGGCTATTGTTACTGAAGAACTGATTTTATACAGGCGATTTTTGTGTGGAAGTCTCAGCTTGTCTCAGAAGACTGCCTGTCTCTTAATGTCTATTTCTGATTTTTTTGGTGTAATGGATCTGAAGTCCAGTGCATATACATGTTAATGCTATCAGGCGTGGGCACAGCACTGAATAACCCAGGGGGCCATCTAAGGCCAGTGTCCTAGTTGTATTCATGTTAAAGAAACAGCGTTTAAGGATAATACAAATACGCAGGGGCGTGCATTTTTGGGTGCTCAATCATTTGCGCAATTTACATCAGGTGTTAATTAATGCTTGTTGGTCTGCTTTGCGTTGTGACGTCCGAATGAAGTGAGGGCGGGAGGGCTTTTTTCACCGCCAAAAAATACAATTTTCCTGTAAGCATAATTCACAGAACGAAGTATTAGGGGGGGTTAAAATTTTTCTCTTGTGTGTAGCGAAGAAAACACGCAATTGTGAACACGCTACAAAGGCTGGGAGGTGAGGGGGGTTTTCCTGCGGCTCAATTCTTTTGCGCAATTTACATCAGGGGTTAATTAAGGGTTGTTCTTGCTGCTGTTGTACTCCCAAAAACCGTCTTTTTCACCGCCAAAAAATAAAAGTTCCTGTAGCATAATTCACAATGCGAAGGTTAATTTACAAATTTTTCTCTTGTTTGTGTACGTAGAAAACCACGCCAATTGTAACACGCTACAAAGCTAGTAGTTTTCCTGCTGCTCAATCTTTTTGCTCAATTTAACATCCAGGGGTTAATTAAGCGTTGTTTTTGTGCTGTGTGACAAAAATAGACCGGCTTTTTCACCGCCAAAAAATACAATTTTCCTGTAGCATAATTCACAAGCGCATGTTTAATTACAATTTTTTCTCTTGTTGGTTCGTAGAAAACACCGCAAATGTAAACACGCTACAAGCTAGTGAGTTTTCCGGCTGCTCAATTTCTTTTGCGCAATATACATCCAGTGATTAATTAACGTTGTTCTGCTTCTGTTGTGACTCCAAGAAACCGTCTTTATACCGCCAAAAAATACAATTTTCCTGTACATAATTCCACTAGCGAAGGTTTTTAATAACAATTTTTCTCTTGTTTGGTAGCTTAGAAACACGCAATTGTAAAGCTACAAGCTAGTAGATTCGCTGCTCATTCTTTTGCTCAATTTACATCCCATGGGTTTAATTAAGCGTTGTCTGCTGCTGTTGTGGCTCCAATAAACGTCTTTTTCACCGCAAAAAATACATTTTTCCTGTAGCATAATTCACAAACGAAGTTTCTTACAATTTTTTACTCTTGTTGTTTAGCGTAGAAAACCACGCAATTGTAACACTCTACAAAGTCTAGTCGTTTCCGGCTGCTCAATTCTTTTGTGCATTTACATCCAGGGTTAATTAAGCGTTGTTCTGCCTGCTGTTGGACTCCAAGAAACTTCTTTTTTACCGCCAAATTAAAAAAAAATTTTCCTGCAGCATAATTCACAAAAACAGAAGGTTTAATTACAATTTTTTCTCTTTTTTTGTAGCGAGAAAACACGCAATTGTAACTCCAACAAAAGCTAGTATTTCCGGCTGCTCAATTCTTTTTGCGCAATTTACATCCAGTTGTTAATTAAGCTTGTACTGCTGCTGTATGTGACTCCAAGAAACGTCTTATTCACCGCCAGAAAAAATACATTTCCTGAGCATATTCACAAACAAAGTTTAATTACAATTTTTTCTCTTGTTTGTAGCGTATAAAACACCAATTGGTAACATTCTACAAAAGTAGTAGTTTCTGGCTGCTCAATTCTTTTGCGCAATTTACATCCAGGGGTTTACAATAAGCTTGTTCTGCTGTTGTACTCAGTAAAAGAAACATTGTTTTTCACTGCCACAAAAGAATTCTGTATCATAACTCAAATCCAAAGGTTAATTAAGCCTGTTTGTATGCTTTTATATTCAGTAAAATACACAGAGTTTTTAAACGGCACATACACGTCAATTTTTCCTTGCCCATTTGAGGAGTGCAATTTAATCCAAGTGGTTACCCAAGCTACTATAGTGGGTTTTCATTTGGCGTCTAATACGAGTGTGTGTATTTTATCATATACAGATATCTTCATCAAACAGTGTCTGTACATTTTAGAACAAACAGTATTCAGACAGAAGAGGTGGCAGAGGCACAAACATCCCTGTAGTTCAGGTCGCAGCACAGCAAGGGACGTCGCAGCAGGGGGTCACATCGTGATGCCACAACTGCCTGCTGTGTCATACTAGCTGCCGTGTACTGACCAGCAACCCAGGGTTCTTGATTGGTTTACTAGGTCACCCACTTCCTCCCAGATGACATCTGACAACCCCAGATAAAGAGTCGGTTGGAACGTCAGACACAACCCTTAGTTGGCATGGCCCGGGAGCTGGGTCAGCGGCCCTCACCTGTCCTCACCCGCCTCTGTCCCATCCGGTTCCCTCAGCCAGAGATCTACATGGGTCTGGGCTCAGCGCCACTAAATAGCGAGGATGAACAATTTGAGGGGCAGTCAGCATCTACTGGCACGAAGAAATGGGGCCAATATCCCCTGCTTCTTGCAGTAGGGGCGTCAAAGTATAATGTTGAGAGTTGGCCATGGGAGGTTCATGTTGTGAGGGGTCAGCCGCTGCCATACCAAAGACCCGGTGATGAGGACAGCATTGACGATGAAACACAAATAGATGATGATGTAGCCCGGACCGCGAACTTGGGAGCCGGGTGAGGCAAGGGCAACATCCTCATCGCCAGGAGAAGAGTGCGTCAGCTTGCGCGTCAGGCAGGCGGCGCAGCCAGCAAGTGGGCGTGTGGCCCCCTGTGATCAACAGATAGCAGCAGTGTGAGTTCGGGAGCCAAGCGGCCACGGGGTAACAAAACCCGCTTTTCGCAGGTCCAACTAAGTAGCGTAACAGGGGCTCAGCGAGCAGGCGGACGGCGGCAGTAGTCACTCAGTGCGGAGCGTTGGCGGTAAAATCCCGATACTCGGCGGGGCGGTGTGGGCGTCTTTGCTAAGACACCGGAGGAGCCGATATATGGGTTATATGTAGAATCTGTAAGGCAGAAAGTGAAGCGGGCCAGGGAGCTAACGTTTGCACCACGTCCCTGCATCACACATCGCAAGCGTCACCATCCGTGGCCTGGGAGAAAACCTGGCTCAATGTGGTGGAATCCATCCTGACCGCCACAGCAACATGCATCAGCAGCAGACAGCGCCCAGTGGCACGCATGCCATTGCAGGCCCCAAGGACAAGCTCCACCACCTCTGCTGAAGGGAGCTGTTTCTATTTGACATCATCTCCCGGTCCCAATGCTCCTGCCTCCTCGCTACTCATGGCACCAGTCAGTCTCCGTTCAGCGAGGCGATTGCAAAGAGACAACAGAAGTGTCCAACCATCCTAAGGTGCACAGCTTACCGTGCTCTCCCGTGTCCAAGGTTGTTGGTACTTGCAGTCCCTCCCTTTCCAAATTTTGGTGGACTCCTGCACCATTCAGATAAACTAATGGCTTGGCCGATCCGAGATGGAGAGTTCCAAGCCATAATTTCTTTTCCAAAAAGGTCAGTACCAGCACTTCATAAATATGTAGAACAGAAGGTGGGCCATTCCTTGAGCTTATGCGTTTTTTCCAAGGTTCACGGCAGCTGCGGAACGTCTGTAGCTGTAACTACGGTCAGGCCAGTACTTGGTCCTTTAACGGCCCACTGGGTTGAATGTTCTTCCGGCCAAGGCACACCAACAAACTTGTGACAGAGACGCCCGCTGTTCTCTCCTCCCCGATGTCAAAACTGCTGCTCCTGCTCCAATGTCCGCCTCCTCCTCCTCCACCACCACCACCATCTCAGCCTCCAACAAGTACTGCCCCATCATACACATGTGTAGGGCACAGCGAGTGTCAACGCAGTACTAACACCTGGCCTTGGCTCGGCGAGTGAAGTCAACACATGGTGAGGAACTGCTCCGCGTCATGCCACAAGAAATCGATGTGTGTCTTTCCACCGCGCCAACGGTGCCAAATCGGAAACAAAAAAAAAAATGTGACGGACAATGGGAGGAACATGGTGTCCGCGCTCACCGAGGAGGGATGGTCCATGTGCCCTGCATGTCCGCACGTGTTCAATCTGGATGTGAAAAGGTTCCTGAAGTCTCCACCGATCTTCAGCGAATTTTCTGAAAAATTTGCAGGGAAACTGTGTCATCTCACTTTATACCATACGTACAGAAAGCCTGAGGACACCCTCCTCGAGTTGCAAGAAGCGGGCAGAATGGCCGTCCCCCAACACACTCTGATTATGCGAAGTTTCCACCCGTTGGAATTCCAGCTGCACATGTTGGACCGTCTGTTTGAAAGCCAGATAAAGGCCATAACGATTTTTTTGATGATCCAGGCAGACAGAAGTACTCCCTTGTGTAACTTTTGATTTCAGCCAGTGGCAGCTCATGCATGACACCTGCCGTTTGTTGAGGCCATTTGAGGAGCGACTTTATTTGTTCCAGTCGCCAGGACTACGGGATTGATAACGTCATTCCACCTGCTTCCAATGTCCTGGAACACATGCTGAAAAATCTGTCTGGTGCAGGGGACTGGAGACGTGGCGACTACAGCTCGTGGGCCACATGAGTCCCGGGTGGGGACTGAAAATGGATGAGGAGGAGGACGACGACATTGGAGCAGAAGCATTGTCCTGGTGAAATAGTGGATTTTCAATACAAGGTGACAAGGAGAGGAGTAGCAGGATCAGCCAGAGGAGGTGGATGGAGATGAGTGAAGGACGAGGCAGATACCCCCAAGCACCGTGGCAGTATACAGTGGAAATGGAGGCAAGGGATCCCTCTCGGAGTCACTTGTGGTAGATAGGCTTCTGCATGCTTATTGCCTGGCTAGTTGACCGCCGTATATCACCGATCCCCCCCCCCAAGAGGCTAGGGATAACTTCTGCCTCTCCAACCCAAGTTGGACCCTCGCTACCGTCCAAAATGGAGCCTTTTTCCCAGCTATGAGAGGAGGACAAACTCTAATACAAAAGGAAATCCTCAGTAATAAGTTGGCCGCTGCCGATGTGCGCATCGTCCCTCCTCTGACAGGTCTACCGGGGGTTCCTCAGCGCCACGTACTACTGCCGCGGCTGCATGGGGAAGTGGGGGGGTAGAGCAGTACCAGCTCCATCAGCAGTGAACCTAAGTCTGGAGTCACTAAATGAGGCACTTCCTGTCACCCGCCTAGGTGAGGATTGGTAGTCTCCAGCAGCATCAGCAGGACCTGGAGCATCTCCTGAACCAACAGGTTGTGGCCTACTCTGAGACAGCACTCTGCCATCCCCAGTTAGAAGATCCGCTGGACTATGGGCAGGCCAAACTGGATGTGTGGCCGCAACTTGCCGAGTTTGCAGTGGAGAAGCTGTGTCCCCTGCCCCGCTAGAAGTGTGGCCATCAGAGCGGGTGTTACAGTGCGGGCGGGGGCCATCGTTAGCCCAAGAAACCCCGCTTGTCCAACGGGAATTTGTGGAACGACTGACCTTTGTCAAGATAGAATCAGGCGTGGATCGGCCAGGGATTTCCACACACCAATGCCTTAGGGTCAGACTGACATCAGACCATGGACCCTCACCCAAACTGTGAGAAATGAGTCCTGGGTTCAAAACTACCTCCTCAGCCACTATTACTGATGCCCGCCACCCACCCGCCTAAATGCCACACATCTGCTGACAGTTTCCTCCATCTGCCAAACAACCATCTTAGCCAGTGACTGGTATTGCCACCCACCTCCACACTGTGTCATTGTGCCACGTTTCCGACCTCATGCTGCTGCTTGTGGCTGCTGCCGTGACCGTCCACACTGCGTCATTGTCCTCACTCTGTGGCCTACTCCTGTTTTTCACCCTCCATAATGTCATTTGCCACTGTCTGACCTCATGCCTGCTGCTGTGGCTGCTGCCCGGTGACCTACACCACTGTGTCATTGTGCCCCTGTCTGACCCATGCTGCTGCTGTGGGCTGCTGCATGACCTTACACACTGTGTCATTGTGCCACTTGTCTGACCTCATGCTGTGGCTGTGGCTGCTGCTGTGACCTACACACGGGTGTGTCATTGTTCCACTGTCTGACCTCATGCTGCTGCTGCTGGTGACCTACACACTGTGTCATTGTGCCACTGTCCTGACCTCATGCTGCTCCTGTGGCTGCTCTGCCTCCGTGACCTACACACTGTGTCATTGTCCCACTCTGTGGCCTACTCCTGTTTTTTGCCACCCTCCATATGTGATTTGCCCACGTCAGACCTCATGCTGCTCCTGTGGCTGCTGCCGGTGACCTACGCACAATGTCATTGTTCCCTACTCTGTGGCCTTCATCCTGTTTTTGCCACCGTCACAAATGTCATTGTCCACTGCCTGACCTCATGCTGCTGCCGCGTGACCTACAAACTGTGTCACTTGTGCCACTTGCCTGACCTCATGCTTGCTGGTGCCGGAGACCTACACACTTGTCATTTGTTCCACTGTCTGACCTCTTGCTGCGTGTGCTGCTGCCTTGTGACCTACACACTGGTAGTCATTGTGCTACTTTCTGACTCATCGCTGTTTCTGTGGCTGCTGCCAGTGACCTATCACACTGTGTCATTGTACCACTCAGTGGCGGACTCCTGTTTTTTGCCACCATCCATAATGTCATTGTGGCCACTGTCTGACCTCATGCTGGCTGCGTGCTGCTGCCGGACCTACACACTCTGTCATTGTGCCACTGTCCTGACCTCATGCCTGCTGCTTGTGGCTGCTGCCATGACCAACACACTGTGTATTGACCCACCTCTTGTGGCCTCACTCCTGTTTTTGCCCACCTCCAGAATGTTATTGTGCCATTCTGTCTTACCTCATGCTGTTCTGTGGCTTTGCTGGCCGTGACCTACACACTGTGTCATCGTGCCACTGTCTGACCTCATGCTGCTCCTGTGGCTGCTGCCGTGACCTACACACTGTGTCATTGTCCCACTCTGTGGCCTACTCCTGTTTTTGCCACCTCCAGAATGTCATTGTGCCACTGCCTGACCTCATGCTGCTGCCGTGACCTACACACTGTGTCATTGTGCCACTGCCTGACCTCATGCTGCTGCTGCCGTGACCTACACACTGTGTCATTGTGCCACTGTCTGACCTCATGCTGCTGCTGTGGCTGCTGCTGTGACCTACACACTGTGTCATTGTGCCACTGTCTGACCTCATGCTGCTGCTGTGGCTGCTGCCGTGACCTACGCACTGTGTCATTGTGCCACTGTCTGACCTCATGCTGCTGCTGTGGCTGCTGCTGTGACCTACACACTGTGTCATTGTGCCACTGTCTGACCTCATGCTGCTGCTGTGGCTGCTGCCGTGACCTACACACTGTGTCATTGTGCCACTGTCTGACCTCATGCTGCTGCTATGGCTGCTGCCGTGACCTAGACACTGTGTCATTGTTCCACTCTGTGGCCTACTCCTGTTTTTGCCACCTCCAGAATGTCATTGTGCCACTCTCTGACCTCATGCTGCTGTGGCTGCCGCCGTCACCTCCACACTCTGTCACTGATGTTGCCACCTGAGCCCTCAGCTTGTTTTTTTCCAGCTGTCGCTCGCATGACTTTATCAGGCTACATTCCCCCTTCAGTTTTTTGGTCAGTTTTGCCCTCTTAAGTGCCCAGGGAATTTTATAGTGAAGCGATTCTAAGAGCGGCGGCAGTCATGTGCGTGTCATACTAAAACACAACATTGTATGAAGACCAAACCAAGCTCCCTCTGCATATTTAAGCATGGCACAACGTTCTACAGCACCCTGCAGGCTCTGTGCAGCCTGGAAATAGCTGTTTTTTAACGTGATTCATGCCAAAGTAATTCGGAACGAAGTTATTTTTTTTGCCGAGAAATTTTTGTAAATACTTATTTTTCTCTTACAAACTGTATATACTATTTCCCTATTTCCTGGAATAATTTTCTGTTATCCTTTGATCATACTTGATTTAATATTGGACTGTTGTAACAATAAAGCTGTGTTATATCCTTATTGACTGAATGACCTTCTATAAAGCTGTACCCGAACCTGATAAAAAATTGGTAAAACATAATTATAAAACTTGGCAAAACACCCCCCTCTGTTATCAGACTGTATAAGGCTGTTATATGGGGGAGCAAAGGGTATAAGGCTGTGTTATATGGGGGGAGAGTGAATCTAGCAGCTAGAGACTCAGTAATTGCCCAGATCCTTTACATAGAACTATTGTTGGGAGAAGGGGCATAGAGAGGAGCTGAGAAAGCCTTTATTATACAGTCATCACAGGCAGCTCATTTCACTTTCACTTTCTACAGCTCAGAGGGGAGTAAGCACAGAGTGCAGACAGCCAATCACAGCACAGGGGGCGTGTCCCATCAAGGGGGCATGTCTGAATAGGCTGAATGAAATATCAGTCAGCCAATCACAGAAAAGGGGGCATGACCCGACCACCAGCTGCAGAAATAGCTATAGATGCACAGAGTAGCTCATATTTGCTATACGAAGTGATTTAGGTAATGCAAAACAATTGCAAAAGTGCTTATTTTTACTGTCCCCATCATTAGAGACATGATCTTTGTAGTGAGAATACCCCTTTAAAGATCAAATTGGACAAGGGGTAGCCCTGATGAGTACCATTGGAGATCACGAAGGGCTTGGACAAAATTCCAGAGGTATATTTTTGGGCTGATTGAAGTACTGGTACTTACATGAAGAATGTTGCTTCCAAAACCAAATTTTTTCAGAATAGCTGAAATATATTCCCAATGTACAATTGTACATGGCTTTTTAGGAGGAAAGTTTATTTTTTTCTTCCACTAACCCGTTCATTAGCTATACTGTCTGGTATGGGCGCTACATTGATGACCTACCGCTTGTGTGGTCTGTTGATGGGGCACTCTGTACCAAGGATTTTGCATACTATATTAACAGCAATGAACTGAATTTAGAGTTCACCTTTCAAGTTTCTTCCACACAAATATCTTTTCTTAACATACTTCTCAATGGTGACTATTAGAGATGGCCGAATTTCTCAAAATTCGGTTCGGTCACTTCGCCGAATTTTCCGACAAAATTCGTTTCGGTCCGAATTACTTCGGCACGAATCACGTTAAAAAACAGCTATTTCCAGGCTGCCCAGAGCCTGCAGGGTGCTGTAGAACGTTGTGCCATGCTTAAATATGCAGAGGGAGCTTGGTTTGGTCTTCATACAATGTTGTGTTTTTAGTATGACACGCACATGACTGCCGCCGCTCTTAGAATCGCTTCACTATAAAATTCCCTGGGCACTTAAGAGGGCAAAACTGACCAAAAAACTCAAGCGGGAATGTAGCCTGATAAAGTCATGCTAGCGAAAGCTGGAAAAAAACAAGCTGAGAGCTCAGGGGGCAACATTAGTGATAGAGTGTGGAGGTGACGGCGGCAGCCACAGCAGCATGAGGTCAGGCAGTGGCACAATGACATTCTGGAGGCGGCAAAACAGTATTAGGCCACAGAGTGGCACAATCACACAGTGTGGAGGTCACGGCGGGGCAGCAGTTTGAGGGCAGGCATGGCCATTACATTATCGAGGGGGCAAAAAA